>JAQZBX010005427.1:0-56427 GCA_029593785.1 Cabassous unicinctus
TTTTGTAGTTGCTTTGTCAGGAGGCACCAGGAACTAAAACCAGGGCCTCCCATGTGGGAAGCAGGGGCTCAACTGCTTGAGCCACATCTACTCTTCTGAGTTGACTTTTATATAGTGTGTGGTAATAGTCCAACTTCACTTTTTTTTCATGTGTATATCCCATTGTTCCAGAATCATTTGTTAAAGAGACTATTCTTTTCTGATTGAATAGTCTTGCTTGAAAATCAATGACCACAGGTGGAAGGGTTTATTTTTGGTATTAATTTTCCATTAATTTATATATCTGTATTTATCTCTATCTCTATCCTCTATCTATCATCTATCTATCTAATCTATATCTATCTATCTATCTATCTATCTATCTATCTATCTATCTATCTATCTATCTATCTATCCTCATGCCAAAACCATACTCTCTTGATTGTTAAAACTTTGTAGAATATTTTGCAATTGGAAATGTGAGTCCTTCTGCTTCATTTACCTTTTCCATAATTATTTTGACTATACAGGGTCCCTTGTAATTCCATATTAGTTTTGGGTCAGTTTTTCCATTTCTGTGTAAAAGGCCATTATGATCTTGATAGGGATTGCATTGAATCTATATCTTGCTTTGGGGAGTTTTTTTGTCTTACCAATATTAAGTCTTCTGTGAATATGGATATCTTTTCATTTATTTAGGATTTCTTTATTTCATTTAGCAATACTTTGTGGTATTTAGTGCACAAGTCTTGTAACTCTTTGGTTAAATTAAAGACTTTTCTGTGTGTTTGTTTATTTTTTGAAGTACTCTGCCAGGGATTGAAACTGGGACCTAATATGTGGGAAGCTGACACTCAACCCCTGAGCTATACCAGCTCCCCTTAAAGTATTGTTTTTCAATGCTATTGTAAATGTAATTATTATCTTAATTTCATTTTAGTGTTGTTCACTGCTAGTTTAAAGGAAAAGCAACTGATTTTTGTATGTTGATCCTGTATTCTGTAACATTGCTGAACTCATATATTAGATCTTTAAGTTTGTTGGGGATATTTTAGGGCTTTCTATGTATATTAGATCATGTTATCTGTGAACAAGGATAGTTCTGCTTCTTCCTTTACAATTTGAATGTCTTTTAACTCCTTTTTCATATTTCCTCAGCTAGCACTTGAAGTACAATGTTGAATAAAGTGGAAAGATCAGATATCCTTGTCTTGTTCCTGCTGTTAGGGGGAAAGATTTCAGTCTTTCACCATTAAGTATATGCTAGCTATGAGCTTTTCTTAAACTCTCTTTAACTTGTTGAGAAATTTCTCTTAATTTTCTAGTTTGTTGAATGTGTTTATCATGGATGGGTGGTGGATTTTGTAAAATGATTATAACATTCTTTTTTCCTTTATTCTATTAATGTGGTATGTTACAATGATTTTTATATTTTGAATCATACTTGAATTCCTGGGGGAAAAAACCCCACATGGGTCGTGGTGTATTATCCTTTTAACATGCTTTTAGATTTGGTTTGCTAGTATTTTGTTGAGGATTTTTACATCTATATAAGGATATTGACTGGTAGTTTTCTTTTTTTATGGTATGTTTGTCTGGCTTTTGTATCAGGCTAATGTTGGCCACATAAAATGAGTTAGGAAGTGTTTTAGTTTGCTAAGCTGCTGAACCCAGATAACATAAAAAGCACTAGCTTTAATTATGGGAATTTATTAGATTACAAGATTACTCTTTTGAAGCCGTGAATTTGTCCATGTCAAAGCATCAGGACAATGCTTTCTTTCTGAAGACCAGCTACTAGCGATCCTGCAGTCCTCTGTTATATAGCAAGGCACATGGCAGCATCTGCTGGTCTCTTCTTTCTCTTGCAGTTTCATTGCTTTCAGCTTATTGTTTCTGTGGCTTATTCTCTTCATCTGAATTCCTTTATCTTATAAAGGATTCCACTAAAAGAATTAAGAGACAATCTGAATAAGATACATCACATTGTAACTCAAGATCCTACTCATCAAAAGATATTACTTATACTGGTTCCACACCCAGAAGAGTGGATTAAACTCAAGAATATACTTTACTGGGGTAAATGCAGTTTCAAACTATCAAAGTGTTCCATCCTCTTTATTTTTTGGAAGAGTTTGAGAAATAATTCTCAAATAATTAAGAGTTTGCTCTTAATTCTTCTTTAAATGTCTAGCAGAATTCACCAGGGAAATCATCTGGTCCCTGGCTTTTCATTCTCAAGAGGTATTTGAATTCTTATTCAATTTTCTTACTTGGTATAGATACATTGTGTTCACCATTTCTTCTTGAGTCAGTTTTGATAGTGTGCTTATAAGAATTTGTCCATTTCATCTAGGTTATCCAATTCACTGCCTTTTAAATTAATAGTTTCATTTTATGGTTATTTTAATTTCTGTAGTAATGTGCCCTTTGCATTTCTGATTTTATTTATTTGTATCCTCTTTTTTTTTCTTTGTCAGTCTAGCTAAAGTCTTGTCAATTTTATTGATCTTTTCAAAGAGCTTACTTTTGGTTTTGTTGAATATATTATTTTTTATTCTCTACCTCATATTATCTCCATTCAAATCTTTATTTCTTTCCTTCTGCTTACTTTGGGTTTGATTTGTTCTTTTTTTAGATTCCCTACTTTTGAGGAAAGTTCTCTGATTTGAGATTTTTTTTTCTTTTTTAATCTAAACATTTAGAGATATAAATTTCATTCTCAGCACTGCTTTTGCTGCATACCATAAGTTCTGTATGTTGGGTAATTATTTTCATTTGCTTCAAAATATTTCCTAATTTCTCTTGTGATTTCTTCTTTGATCCATTGGTTTTTTAATAGTACTTTGTTTAAATTCCATATATTTGTGAATTTTCCATTTCTTCCTCTGTTATTGATATCTACCTTCATTCCATTATGGCTGTAGAAGAAACATTGCATGATTTCAATATTTTTTAATTTATTGATACTTATTTTGTGACCAAATATATGATCTATCCTGGAGAATGACCCACGTGCACTAGAGAAGAATGAATATTGCACTGCAGTTGGGTGAAGTGTTATATAAGTGTCTCAGTTCTAGCTGGTTTAGGTAACATCAAGGTCTTCTTTTTCTCTATTAAACTATCTAGATGTGCTCTCTATTACTGATAATGGTGTATTGAAATCTCAAATTATTATAGTAGAACTGTATGTTTCTCCTCTCAAATCTGTCAATATTTGCTTTATATATTTGAGGATCTGAAGTTAGGTGCTTACATATTTAAAATTGTTGTGTCTTGTTTTGATCCATTATCAATATAGAGTGAACCTTTTTTTTCCTTCTAAGAGGTTTTTACTTAAAGTCTATTTTATCTGATATTCATATTGCTACCCCAGCTCTCTTTCAGTTATTACTTTCATGTTATAATTTTTTCTATCCTTTCACTTTCAACCTACTTAAGTCTTTGAAGTTAAAGTAAGTCTATTGTGAACAGAATATAGTTGGGTCTTGCTTTAATATCCACTCTGAAAATCTCTGTCTTTTTAATGGGGAGTATAATTAAATTACATTTAAAGTTACTATTGATAATACAAGACTTTATTTTGTCACATTACTGTTTTGCATTCGTAAGTTGTATACCTTTTTTTGGTTCTCAACTCTTCCATTAATTCTGACTTACATATTTACTTGGATTTTTTTATTAGACCACTTATGAGACCTTTATCATTTCTTTCTCAGTGTATTTTCTTGGTGGTCACAATGGGGATTAATTTCACTATCCTAAATCTATAGCAATAATATTTTATTTGATGCCAACTTAATTTCAATGGTATACCTACACTATTCTTTTATCTATCTCTCCACCTTATTTTGTACTTGTTACAAATTATATTTCTGTACATTGCATGTCCAAAACCATCAATTTATCATACTTTTAATGCATTTTTATTTTGGCACCTGTAAGAAGCAAGAAGTGGAGTTATATAACAAAGAATACACTGAAATAATACTGGTATTTATAATTATACATATGGTTAACTTTACCACAGGTCTTTATATCATTACGCTGTTTTTATACTTAAAGACACTCTTTCAGACTGAAGAACTTCCTTTAGCATTGCATGAAGGGTGGGTCTATTGGTGATATATTTCCTGAGCTTCTGTTTATCTAATAATGTCTCAATTTCTGTGTGTGTCTCTCTCATTTTTAAAAGAAAGTCTTGCTTGATATAAAATTCTTGGTTGACAATTGTTTTCTTCCAGCACTTTCAATATTTCAACCTGTTGCCTTCTTATCTCCATGGTTTCTACTGACAAATCAGCACATAATCTTATTGGATTCCCTTGTATATAACTTGCTGCTTTTCTCTTGCAGCTTTTAAAACTCTCTCCTTGTCCTTGCCATTGGATAATTGGATTGATATGTGTCTGGGCATTGTTCTTTCTAAATTTATACTGTTTGGGGTTCATTTGGGCTTCTTAAATGTGCATATTCATGTCTTTCACTAAATTTGGGGAATTTTCTTCAATTATTTCTTGGAATATTCCTTCTGACCCTTTCTCTCTTTCTTCTCCTTCTGGGACTCCCATAGACTGGCAAACCTGATGGTGCCCCACAGATCTCTTAGGCTTTGTTTATTCTTTTTAATTCTTTTATCTTTCTGCTCCTCAGTCTGAATCATTCCAGCTGTCTTGTTTTAAAGTTCATTGAGTCTTTCTTCTCCTACTTCCAATATGCTATTGAAGCCATCTAGGGATTTTTCCATTTCAATTATGTTCTTCAACTCCAGTATTTCTTTGAAGAAATTCACATATTGTTCATTCATTGTTTTCCTCATATCCTTTAGTTCTTCCATGTTTTCCTTTATCTAATTGAGCCTATTGAGGATCATTGTTTTAAAGTCTCTATCAGGTAAGTACAAATTCTAATCCTCTTCATTGATAGTTTCTGAATTATTATTTTGTTCCTTTGGATGGGCCATGGTTTCCAGTTTCTTTGTCTTGTATCTTTTGTTGCACACTGTACATTTTAATATTTTAAAGTGTTAACTCTGGAATTTAGTCCCTGTGCTGCTCCTTAAGTTTGTATACAGAGAGTGATACAACAGATTTTTTTGAATGCCAGGAGCTAATCCAAACAAACAAATTAAGGCAAAAAGCACCTTTTACTCTCTTTGCAAATTGTGCTTTGGCTGGGGATCTCCTTTGGAGTTTAACTCTCCTATCAAGCAGATAACCCTTAGGCAAATGGGAAGTACAGGTTCCTTTTCGTCTTATCTGAGCCGCCTGGAGCCAGGGTGGAGGAACCCACTTCTTTTCTTAAGCCTGTGCTTGCTAGAGGCCTTGGAATTATAGTCCACTGGAGTTTGAATTAACTGGCCACTCTCCTCTTTGGAACAGACCTCCTCACCATTCTGAGTGCTATTTGGAGTCACTCAATGCAAGTAATCTTTTGCCCCAAACCATTCAACTTAATTGTTTTTCACACTGTCTCATCTGTCTAAAAGGGACTTCTCTGCCCTCAGGAGAAACTTTAGAAGGGTGAGCCCAAGCATTTTCCCTGGCTCAGTCTCTTAGACTTCCTCCTGATAGATTGACACTGATCTATATGCACCTTAGTGTGCACACAGGGGTCACTATGCTCCCTTTGGAACAGGGCCGGGTACCCCTAATGGGAGTGTATTCTGTCTCCACCCTGCTTTGTGGAGAGGGTGAAGGAGAGGGCAGCAAGTCTACCAGGAACTTCTATGGCTTTTGAAGCTGTGTTTTCTTAATTCAACACTTGCTTGCATAATGTTGCCCTTTAACTGTTTTCCATAGTTTTGAGGAATGTTACCCTCCTTTACATTTTTCTGCCACCTTTGCCCTAGAGGAGTTAGAACACTGGTCACCCTCAGAGTGGACCCACAGTGATCTGACTAGCTGATCAAAAGTAGAGATTTGGGATCAGTCCACACATCCCCAGAGTTTGGAGGACTAGTTTTCTAGGTCCCACCCTGATACTAAGCCAGGGGATTGAGCTCCAGTCACTACTGCTACTGGCCATAAAGCTAAGATAAGGGGAATGGTAACCATTGCAGAGAAAGTAGAACTCACTGGTCGGTCTTTATCACAATTTTCCAACTTCTTCCCACTCTTCCCTGCATGTTCCACAGTATTTCCCTAGACTCCAGAGAATCAAAGTGGTTGATTCAAAGAGTTCATGTCAGTTTAATACTTGTTTTGGAGGAGACACTGATTGTTGGAGCTTCCTACTCTGCCAACTTTCCCCATTGGCATCTCTCCTTTTGGTACTTAAGCGTATGTAACACAGCTGATTTAAAGTGTTTTTCTCAGCTTCCCAATGTGTAGGGTTCCTCAGGGACAGTTTCTATTAATTTCCTTTTTTCCCTGGGAATGGGCTATATACTTATGCTTCTTTGTATGATTCATTATTTTTATTTTATGGCTAAAAACATCATTTTGAATATTGTAATGTTGTATTTCTAAAACTAAAAATTTCACCTATCCTTAACTGTTTGTTTTTGTTGTTTTTATGGGAATACTGTTTAGGTGACTATTCTAAATTATTTTGATACAGACTATATTCTTTATCATGTGTGGTGACTCAAGTCTGTTCTGTTAGATTAGTGTTCAGTTGGTGATTTAAAATGGATTTCCCTAAGCACTTGAAGCAACAATACATACTATTACAGTTCTTCCTCTATGTAGAGTGTTCCTAGAATGCTTAGCTAAGCTGATACAACTCTGCTTTATCCTTCACTTCCTGCTGTGAAGAACCTAGTTATCAGCCATAAATAAAAGGGTTGTGGTTTTCTCAGCACTTATCTGTACATACATCTAGCCAGAAACTTGCATGCAAGTTTCTATTACCTGTTATACACAGGCTCCTTCAAAGTCATTTTACCACCATGTAGTAAAAATCACAGATTTTTGTCTTACTTTGATTTCCCTGCTAGTTTTTCAGGTAAAAAAAAGAACCACCATTTTTTGAGACCATGGTCCATATTGTCCCAAGATATGAGGAGTGTGAACTGTCACCCTCATGCTTGCCTTTGAAGTGTGAAGTAGGGAGTGATGGTGGGTAAAGTTAAAATACCACCATGCTCTAATGAATTTTATTAGCTTACTTGTCCATTAAGCATACATTTGGTGGTTGTAGGTTCTTGATTTGACTGCCAAGTCCTAAAAAAGTTGAGTTTGACAGTTTTTTTTTTCCATCTTATTCATTGCTTAATTGAAGTAATAAACTTTGGTGACACATGCATTGCCATTATTGGTGATGTCAAGTAATTAGTAATATTCTTAAAGGATACTATATCAGAACCAAATGGAGTTTATTTAAGAAATGTAAGATTTGTTTAATATTAGAAAATAAGTCAATATAATTTACCAATAAACAAAAGGAAAGTACAATGTACATAGTCATTTCAGTGGAAGAAGAAAGCTTTGGAAAACTTCCAAACCAATAATGCTAAAAACTTGCAGCAATTTAATAATAGAAATTAAGCATCTTTAATGTGATAATAAGAATCAACAAAAAGCTTACAGTGAATTAATGGTGAAATATTGCACTATTTCCCACCAAGAACAGGAAAAAAGACAGTGATGTTTTCTTTCCAGAATTTTACTCAAGCTTATATGGCAAGTACTATACAGTGCATTAAAAAGAAAGAAAAAAAATGCAAAGAGTTTGGAAAGGAAGAGTTAAACAGTTTATTTGCAAATTATATGGTTGTATATGCAGAACAATCACTATTAGAACTAATAAGTGAATTTACTATATGGTTGAGTAAAAGGTCAATGTAAAAAATAAATTATATTTTCTATATAAACAATAAAACTTTGGAAAATGAAATTGAAAAACACTATTTCCAGTTAGAAAAAAACAAAATGCCTAGGTAGAAAGCCAATGTATGATGTGCCAGAACTCTACTTTGAAAATCTACACTATCAGATTTCAAGACCTACTATAAAGATACAGTAAACAAGACAGTATGGTATTGACATAAGGATAAACATATTGATCAATAGAACAGAATAGAGAGTCTACAAATGGACCTGCATATATAGTATCAATTGATTTTCACAAAAGGTTGTCAAATAAATGATCAGAAATGGAAAGTCTTTTCAACAAAAAGCATTTTAATAACTGGATATCTATATGGATAACATGAATCTTACATTTTAATTAATACCACACAGAAGTTAATTTGAGATTAATCATAACCTAAAGATAAAAATAGAAAGAGCAAAACTTCTTGAAGAAAATAGGAGCATATCTTTGCAAAACTGGGGTTGACAAAGATATCATAAGCAATCTCAGATTAAGAATTTAAATATGAAAACTTAAGATAAAATATTTTAGAAGAAAGCATAGGTGAATATCTTTGTGACCTTGCATATATAATTTTTTCTTAAAGAAAACACAAAAAGCTTTTGTCATAAGAGAAAAAGGGACATAAACAGCAACATTTAAATTAAAGACATATTTATGAAAATAACCCTAAATACATGATAACACAAGTCATAACTAGATCATTTTTTCAAGACAACTGACAACTGTCTAGAATACTCAATGGACTTCTACAAATCAAAAAGAAAAAAATATTAGCAATCAATGGAAAAATGACAGAGTAAATGAGGAAGCATATTGAGGACAAAAGCCATGTGGTGAATAAACCAATGAAGTGACAATCAACTTATTAGTAATCAGGGAAATGTAAATGAACCACACAACAAGAACATTTTATATTCATCAGACTTTATAGCAACTTCTCAATTATTCTGAATAAGTGGAAAAAAACCCTGAAATCCATAAATCAATCTCAGCTGTGAAGTCACACCAGGGGCATTGCCATAAAAAAAGATAATAGATTTTAAGAAACAATAAATGCAGCATTCAGCACATGAGTCCTGCTGGGCAAACAGCTCCAGGGAGACAGCATGACCATGTTATTCTGTGGTGGGAAATAATTTATGAAGAATAGCTTTCTTTAGTCAACTTGAAAACAGATCATGAATATATCAGGAAAAATTTCATCTCAAATTTGAGAAGCTGGGGTTATTTCAAGTTAGTAAAAATAATAGCTGGCATTTATTAATTTCTTATTGTAGGCACATGAATCTTTAAAACAATAACATGTATTATTAGTCACATGTTGGAAATAAGGAAATTGAGGCAAAGAAAATATAAGTAATTTATTTCAATTAAAAATGTATTTATGCACAGTTTAAAGACAGAGTCTGTGTTTTTCCAAAGTCTATGTGGGTTTTACTAAGCTATGTTGGCTCATACTTCAGTGAATAATTTATATGTGAGTCAATTCACTGCTACATGTGTTTTAACTCATCTGTTCAAGTAATTTCCAGGCAATGAGTGTGACAATAAAAGCTATTAGTGTAATTCAAACATTGCCTTTGAAAAAAATGCAATGTTTTGGACATAGCTCCTTACAAGATGGAATCACCTGTGCAAATAGTGGGTGCACACAGGTGCCTTGTTCACTGTTCATCAAATTGCATGGCCCACCTCTTCACAAACATAGTCACAAGCTCACACTTACTTTCCTAATGTAAGCCTTGGACAGTATTTTTGGTTTTAGTTTAAATGTCACTTCGTTAAGAAATCCTTCCTTGTGCACCCCATCCCCACCCCAGGTAAGCTATGTCCCCATTATACAGACATATAACACCATATATGTATACATTTTTTCAATTTATTAGAGAGTTTGTAAATTTACAGAATAATCATTTTTAATAGTATACATTATTTTATTAGTGGGATTCTTGATTCATGAGGGCAGAGCTATTGCTTGGGTTGTTGAGGCAGACTTGAGTGCAAATCTCAGTTCCGCCCTCTGCTGTCTTTTGAACTTGGGTAAATTACTTAAATTCATAGTGTCTCAGTTACTTCATCTGTAAAATGGAAATAATGATAACACCCACAACAAAAGGTATCACATGTATTGTGTTTAATACAGGCCTGGTCAATTTTAGATGGTCAATGTACATTTGATGAAAATAATAAAAATAAAGAATCCAGATTCTGACTCTAGCTTGATGATTACCCTAGTCCTGTAAATGATTTCTAACCCTTACCAAAAATGCCATTCACTGGTCAAAGGGACTCTAGGAGGAAGGGATAAATGTTTGTTTACTATTTTGACAAAGACTCCTAAAATTAATTATTCTTCCCTTGAGGAACTAGCACAAGGGTGAGCAACTCACTTGAATAAGACTGTCTTGTCATAGCATGAGAACTGAATTTGCTAGAAGGATGGAATGTAAAGATTTCTGGTCAGAGATAATCACAAAGGCAGTGTCTCTCCTTGATACACCTGGGGCCAGACATGGGCTTTGAGTAAAATGGTCAGAGGAGTAAGTCAGAGTATTAATGACCAAAATATTTGGCTCTGGACTAGCATGGATTCTCTGAGAAAAGGTCCGAATGATTCATTTTGGCAGATTTCTCATTCAGGAAATCTTTAATCTACTGCTGATGGCTTGGTAATTGTATTTGCTTTTCTAGCTTTAAAAGTGGATACCCTGTTGTTAGGGCCCCTTTCAGGTTATCAGACAAAGTTCCATATAAAAACTAAAAAGTCTCTAAGATTTCTGTGAGTCCCATAGAAATAGAAGTGGGTAGGAGTAGCTAATCTTCCCCATCTCTCCATGACCCAAATTCCTTTTAAACATCAAAGCTTCATGGGTCAACTATCTGGGAGAGTTTTTTTAATCAGAACAAGTTCTCCTCTGAGAGAAGTCCTTGACAAACAGACAGATGCAGATTGGTATGTAATAGAAACACAACGTTCTTCTTTTATTTTTCATTGAGTTTTTCTTTTCCAGAAACAGTTTCATTTTCAGCTCACTAAATTAGCAAAACCATAGCTCTGGTTGTACAAACAGCTGATGAAGAAAACCAGAATAGGGTTTATTTTAAGAATTGATGGATCTACTATAAATCAACAGATGACAAGTCAGTAGTTATAACCCTCTATAATGGTTTGTGCAAAATAACTTCTTTTCTGGCAGTTAGTATGCAATTTTCTTAACTTAAAACTTACTCATTTTTTTGTTTTAGAAAATTAAAATAAAATGAGGAATATTAAAGAGCAAAATAAATGTCACCTCTGGTGATACCTGTAGAATAAAATTGAAAAACATGAAATAATTTTGTGTTTGTTTTGGATTATGTAAAATTGGGGAAAATAACATACACCATGGGTATCTTTGTTTAGGAAGTAAAAGTGTCTCTACTGAGGACAAGTTGACTTTTTATTTTTCAGTTAAATTGCCTGACACCTGAGCTGAATTGATGGAGAAGATGAATAATGTGACAGAATTTATCCTACTGGGCTTGGGTAATGTGGAACTTCAGAAATTTTCATTTGCTGTGTTTTTAATTGTCTGCTTGGTCACCGTGGCAGGCAACCTGCTCATCATGACCACTGTCAACATCAGCAAAGCCCTGGCATCCCCCATGTACTTCTTCTTGTCTTTTTATCCCTTATAGATGCTATTATAGATGCTATTCTTCCTCCATGACCCCTAAGATTCTAGCTTACTCTCTGGCTGTGAGGAAAACCATTTCTTTCAGAAGATGCATGACTCAGATCTTTGCTGAACATCTAATTGGTGCAACTTAGATCATCCTGCTCACAGTAACGGCCTATTCGCACCGTTATGTGGCCGTTTGCAAGCTCTTGCATAACACAACCATCATGAGCTGAAAGGTATGTGACCTCCTTGTGAGAGTGGTCTGACCCAGAGGTTTTGTCCATGCCATCATTCTGATCCTTTTCACAGTCTGGCTGCCCTTCTGTGGCCCAAATGTCATAAACCACTTCCTGTGTGACTTGAACCCTTTGTTGAAACTTATATGCTTGGATACCCATATCCTTTGTCTGTTGGTTGCTGCCAACAGTTGGTTCATCTGTCTGTTAACCTTGCTCTTTTCAATTGTGTCCTATGTGGTCACCCTGTGCATGTTGAAATCTCACAGCTTGGAGGGGAGGAGCAAAGCCCTGTCCACCTGTATCTCTCACACCACCATGGTCATCTTATTTTTTGTGCCCTGCATATTTGTGAATCTACATCCAGTGACCACATTCCCCATTGATAAAGCAGTAGCTGTGTTGTATACAATAATAACTCCCATGTTGAATCCCTTGATTCAAACTCTCAGGAATGCAGAGATGAAAAATGCTATGATGAAGCCCTGGGGTAAAATGGTGAAATAATGAAGAAAATACAAAAAATAACCTTATCCTTTAAATGATGAAGAGAAAAGAATATCACTTTAGGCTTCAAGGCAAGTGGACACTAAACATCAAAAATAGCTTCAGTGCTTGCTTTGGCAGCACATGTACTAAAATTAGAATGATACAGAGATTAGCATGGCCCCTGAGCAAAGATGACATGCAAATTCATGAAGCATTCTATATTTTTGCTTTTACCCCAAATACCCTTTATTAAAGCCAAAAAGAAAAAAAAAAAAAAAAAGTAGCTTGATGCTGTGTACCGGTCTCTGAAGAAGCACTCAGGTAGGAAATTATTTATCATTATTGAAATATGCCATTTAGATTTATACATTGCCTATTTGGTTGTCAATTTTTGACGTGCTTTCAAAATCAGTTAAAGTTCTTGTTAAAATACAGATTTTTAGAATACAGTTTTAGAGAATCTAATTAGTAGGACTGTTGTTGGATTTCTATATCTACATTTTAAACAAATTATCCAGCTATATCTGAAGTAACAGAAATGTAAACAGACTTTGAGAAATTATGCTACTGATTATGTTTACATCCTTTGCCTGTTAATAAAGTCACATTATTAATGCATTTTCTAGGTAATATCTTTCATAGCAGGATGATGTGAAACTCCCAAATCTTCATAAACCATGCAGTGAAAGCTTACTATCTTTACAATGGCAAAACAAAAATAAAATATTTTGTGCAAATATTAATGTTTTGGACTTTATTGTACTTCTTCTCTTTCTATACTTCCTAAGTATCAATCACATCTGCTAGGAGTCTCACTTTTACTCTTTCTGACTCTAAAGGAAAGGCCTACCTTTTTTTTTACTGTATTATTTGAACTAAAACTCATTTTTATAATTATTCTGATTGGTCATTCCTATTGACATCATTGTCTTCACAGTTTTACTGTATGAAGATTTTATGTATCATATCTTGTGCACATATTTTGGAGGAATGGGTTATAGGATTTAGCATAGTGTTTGAGGAAAAGAGCCCCAAGTTCAAAGCTTACTTATAGTGTACATTGTAGCAAAACATGGAGTTTCAATTAAAGGGAAATGATAGATGTATTATCAGGATCAAATAGAATAATCTCTTTAAAGTGCTTAGATCCTCTAAATGCTAAGTAAATGTTAGTTATATTAAATTTACTTTATTACCGGAATCTCATTAAATATAAAAAGAGCTACCCAAGTGGCCCTGAGTGCTAACTTAATGTTTTTAGAAGAGAAGACATGTAACTTCTCTGCCCCTGCTGTGAACAAAAATATTTTGAGAGCTGACTGGTCTTCTAGATGTTCTTGGGGGATTGAGTAGGCCCCAATTTCATCATTTTTCCTGAAATTCTCTCTCCTGATTTTTTAATCTCCTTTCATCCCATTCTTCCAAGTCCTTGGAACTGATCCATTTGTGGTTCTTATTTTCTCTGGAAAAGCCCTGTTTGGAGGTTCAAATGGTCATCTTCCATGAACCTGAAGCCAACATATTAGGTAACAAGATTATGAACAGACTTAAAATAAAAGACGAGGTAGTGTGCATTGTTTAAGAGCAGATTCTGGGATTCAATTCCTGGATTTGAATATGAACTGGGCAACTTCTTTAACCTTCCTGCCCCACATTTTCTTTATCTGTGAAATAGTATTCATGTTTCCAAACTTATGAAATTGTTGGGACAATATTTTGGGTTAATATATGTTAAGTGCTTGCAACATTGGCTGGCCCATAGTTAATATTTTATGTGTTTTTAAAAAAGAAGTAAATATGGACTGGTCAGATTTGGGCTTATATCACTTCTAGAACCAGCAGAGGTGTTTTTTTGCTTGGGTCCTCTGTGGACCATCTCTTCAGGTGTAAAAGGCACTTTCATTTATGACCAACTCTATTGAACATCACTTTTTCTCTGAATTCAGGCAATGAAATCAATGATGTCTATGGACATTATTTAGCCTTTGGAAGCCCCATAAACAGGAGCGTTTCAGATGATATGGAAGGCATTGAAGTTCTGAGATCAGCAGAACTAGGACTGAATTCCATCGCACTAGTTTATATACATTTGACCATCTGTGAGAGTATAATTTTAGTTGTAGGTCTTACATAAAAGAATGGTAGTTATTATTTCCTAAGATATTTTAAGCATTACATGAGGTATTGAGTGCAAAACATCCAGAGGAGTATCAGACACTAAGCAAGTATACATTTCAATGTCTTTACTGCCACTCTCACTTTTTCACCAATGCCCCATTTCTACTGACATTTTATAAGCTGTGAGATTGATATTTATCATTCCATTGTATGTAGATATTAAAATAAGTGATCATGAGGAACTTACATAATTCTCAGTGTAAACACAATAAAATTAATGCAAGATGATAACACCCTGAAAATTTCAGTGCAAAAATCTGAATGTCTACCAAATCAAAATGATGTTAAGGAAATCTCAAAAATTTAATGTTTTTTTAATGACAAAAAGATAGCTATAATATAATAATTTAAAAATATATGATTTATGTAACACATAACTTAATATTAATATTTACTACAATTATTTATTCATTGCAATGTGGCAGCCGCCTTGAAGACATTGTGTTGTTTAATGTTCATAAGAAGCCTATAAAGTAGATAGCTATTATTCCTGTTTCCCTAAAGAATGACCTATATCTTAAATAATTTTACAAAATTATTCAGAGCCATAAGTGAGTCAGTGCTTGAGGTTGGATTTGAACACAGGTAATTTGGCTCCATAGGTTACAGGATTAAACACTTTGTAGTGCAGAGAAACAGGCATTAAATAAGTAAAATTATTAAAAAACAAAAACATAAATTCAGTGCAAAAGTGTAAAATGAAGTAAAGCAAGTGATGTGATAGATAATAACTCAGGTGGCGTGGTGCCACTTTACACCAAACATCATGAAAGATCTCAGAGCAGGATTTCACAGATTTGATCTAACCATATCAAGGAATAAAAGAAAATGAGCTAAAGAACATGAGTGAAACCACTAGGGGGGCACTTATTGTGGAATAAAGGAGAGTTTTATTTGCCCTGGATGAGCATCATTATAAGCTCTTCTCTATTCTGACTTGACGATCAGCAACAACCTTATCCAAATTACATTAATTCAGCACACATAAAATCAGGGTGAAACAAATTAAGCTCATGAACTCAAGCAAACTTCTGCCCAAAACTGCTGTGTTTTTCTCCTGTCGGTTTCTCATTTTGGTGTAGCTCACAACATTGAACTGCATTTTCTCTTTCTTTATGTCCTTCTTTTCATGATATATTTTTCAGGTAAAAGCCATTGCATTCACTTACAGTAGCTGAGCAAAGCTAATTGGTAGAAGGAAAGCTATCTCTTTAATTCCTTATTTACAATAAATTCTAATAGGTCTTTTCATTTTCTATAAGTCCCTGGCCAATTGCTCAACAGTCAAACATTCATTTCCTGTGGTCCCACTCTTTCCCTGTTATCTGTGCTCATATCACAAAGACCTCATTCTAGTATTTTGGACTGCATGAACACTTCTTGCCTTCTGGAATCCTCCTATGCTAGACATTCACATCCTTGACTTCTCATACCAATTGATTCTACAGTTCAAATGCATTCTCCTTAGAGAAGACTTCCTTAACCACCCATTGTAGTGCTATCCTTTGTGTACTTGTGTTATTATGTATCACATTACCCTGTTAAATTTTTCTCTAGAGCAAATTGCAATCTGATTTTTCCGATTTATTTGTTTATTATCTCTTTCTCCAAACCAGACTGTAAATTCAGTGAAGGAGAGGGAGCATCTGTTTTGTTAAATACTGGATCTCCAGAACATACAACAAAGCTTGTCACAGACATTTAAGAAACATTTTCTGAATAATCGACTCTTATGTTGACTTAACCCTCTGAAGAATAATTACATTTAGGAAAAAGTCCTTTGTTAATTGGCTTACTCTGAAATTTAAAAAATTCCAATCTTGGTGATAAATTGAAATGGAAAAATTTAGGCCATTTTGGTCTATTAGCTGTTCTTAAATGAAGACATAGAAACATCTCAAATGGTTCTGAGGCTATGTCTTTTCAAAATTGTGTGGAAAGCCCAGTGAATTTAATTAAGCAAGACGCAGTGTTGGGTACAAAACAATTTTAGGATTCAATATTAAATGTTGTAGTTTGAAGTTGTTAGAATGTAGTTCATCCATTTGGAATATATTTTGATATAAGGAGTTAAAACTTCAATAGAGATTGAATTTTAAATGTTTATCAAGATGGTTGTTTTTCATAGTTGCTTATTATCTTTTCACCATCTCGGAAATCACAGGTTTATTACATTCTAGCATGTTACATGTATTTGGATCCACGTCAGTACTACATCCTGTTCCACCGATGACTTTATTTATGTGCTACTTAATACGATATAATTCCATTTGCTTTATAGTATATTTTGATGTCTGATTAACCTAATATTCCCTCATTACTATTTTCTATTAATGCCAACTCTTGCATATTTATGTTTCAAATTAAACTTAAAACAAGTTAGTCTAATCACAAAGCAAAGTTCATTTAGAGTTTTCAATGAGATTTGATTTAGAAAGATTAATTTAAGAAGAGTTGATATGTTTAGAAATTTGAAAATTCGTATCCATGAATATAGTAGGTCATTTCCTTGAGTAGGATATTCTTTTACACTCTTCAGTAATGTTTTACATTTTTTTCACATAGTAATTTATCATGAATGTTTATACTCAACAACTTGAACTTCATATACCTTGTTTTAAAAAAAGAAGTTGATTATCCCTGTTGGTCCAAGCACTCTTTTACTTATGGTTGATTATACCTTAGATAATTAGAGTTACAAAATCTCAATGAGTAACTATTATTATTCTACTTTACAAATGTGCAAAGTATGACTCAGACTTTTGAATATCACTTACATAAGGTCCCATCCTAGTTTTAGAAAAATACACTTCTATTGTTTTAGAACTATGATTTAGCATAAGATATGATCTTTCTTTGTATACATTTATCTTCTATAACATGAATGCTATAGAAACTTTCAGTAAGGTAAAACTGATTCTTCATGCATACTAATGGTATGGTCTATGAACAAACCTAGTAAAATAAGGCTTTTGGGTTACCAATGCATATAAAGTAAGGCTATTGAGTGAGGAGGGAGACATTTAAGCGTGTGTAATTGCCAAGTAGCTGACCAGCAATTTCATCAAGGGATGTTCAGTATCACTGAGAAATTATTGTTAGAAAAGTAGACATAGAGTAGACCCTGAGCCTACATGAGTGAGTGGAACTTCAGTGACTCCTAGGAGTGTAAAGATTTGAAGGTCTTGATGCAATATAGCTGTTCTATAAATGTGTGTCCAATGAATGAATACATAAAAGATTGTTTATAAAACACCTTATTCAAATATTTATCATTATTTTATAAGTAAATTGATTCTGGTTCCTAAAATTAACATCTGTAGAAATACATGTAACTAAAGAAATGAAAAAGTATTTGCATATCTGAGGTATAGCATTATGTTTGGAGCAGAAAGAGAATTGCGAGTGATGATTTGGGGAGGTAATCTGGCATCTGGTCATCTAGGTTGTTTTAGTCCAAGATAGGAAGATTGGATTTTTTAAAATGATTACACTTTATTGTACAACTATCTATGAAAAAATGGACATAGCTCTGTAATTATCCATTTTTCATAAAATATTACATTTTTATAATTTCATAGAAATTATGAATCTGTAATCCTTTGCATTTTCTGATTATCATGAGATAATGGGTTTGTGTCATGATGGTAATAGAGACCTGGATTCGTGGTTCTCTGCCTCAGCAATGAAACGTAACTCTCTTTATGGTCACCCTTTCTGTGGCCCCTAATGTCCATGATCACTATGTCTGTGAGTTATACCCCTTATTAAAACTTCTCTATACTGACACCAATGCTATTAGCCTCTTAGTGGTGGCTAATGGTAGACTGAGCTGTTATATTGCATTTCTGCTCTTATTCATCTTTTTTAAAAATGTTATCTTCTCTCCTTAAAGATCCTTAATCAGGAAGAAATATGGAAAGGCTACTCCTCCTATGGTTCCCATGTCACTGTGGTTGTCTTCTTCTTCATTGCCTAAATTTTCTGGTGTCCAAGAACTCCTGAGACCATCTCAATGACAAATCATTGACCATGCTTTTCAAAGTGTTAACTCCCATGTGGATCTCCTTAATATATAATCTGAGAAATTTTGGGATGACAAATGCTATGATTTTGAAGCTCTGGAGAAGAAAAATTATATCAGATACTTTACATCAGGTAGTAAATAAGTACATCATCCAAAACACAGATTAATTTGACTTTAGCACAATCTCCTAATAATTCAGAAGGCATGTTGTATGTTGTAGCCTTCTGTCAGTTTGATGTACTTATGAATTCCAAAAATATATATATGGGTTATGCTTGTAAGTGGGTCTGCTAATCTGGGCATGATTAAGTTATGATCAGGGCATTAACTGGGTCATGTCAGTAGGTCATTGAGTCCCACACCTTGGTGGGTGGGGGAATCAAATATAAAAGGCAAGGCAAAGGACAGAGGGAGCAGTTTTTGGTGTTGGAGTTTTGATGTTGGAGAGAAGGCCCCAGGATAGAGACGAGCCATTCACCTGAGAGTTCACAGCTGGCCTTGTGGAGAGAAGCAAAGCCTAGAGAGCCTAATAGTCTACAGCTGACCTTGTAGAGGAAGCAGAGGAGCTAAGCCTGGAGAGAAACACAGCCTCAGGAAGAGAGGAACCCAAGAATATTGAACCCTGGCAAATGTCAGCAGCAGCCTTACTCCAACACATAGCAACTGACTTTGGTGAGGGAAGAAATTTGTGCTTCATGGCCTGGTAAGTGTAAGATTCTACCCCAAATAAATACCCTATATAAAGACCAACCCATTTCTGTTATTTTGCATCAGCACCCCTTTGGATGATTAATACAGAATTTGGTAATGAGGAGTGGGGAAGTGCTTTTGTAATTATCAAAATGTTGGAACAGTTTTATAAATGGGTAAGGGGTATATTTTGGAGGAATTGTGAAATGCTTAATGGAAAAGGCCTAGATCACTTTGAAGAGACTGTTGATAGTAATATGGATGCTAAAGAGACTTTTTATGATGCCTTGGGAGTAAATGATGAAACTATTATTGGAAACTGGAGGAAAGGCGATCCATGTTTTAAAGTTGCAGAGATCTTAGCAAGATTAACTCCTGGTGTTATATGGAAGACAGAATTTGGAAATGGTGAACCGGTGTATTTAGCTGAAGAACTTTCCAAACTTCAAACTTGGAGAATGTGGCTTGGCTTCTCCATGCAGCTTATAGCAAAATACTAGATGAGCAAAATACACTAAGGACTGAACTTTTGGGCACAAAGAAAACAGAAACTGATTCCAGAACTTCCATGTTTCTGGAAATCAAGTTCCCAAATGAAAGTGTCCCATTTGAAGACTTAGCTAAACCTGGAACTTGTAAATCAGGACTGAAGATGCAGTTATCTCGGAAAGATTTGTGGAAAGTCTTACTGTCTGATGGCTTGGACCCCTGCTTCTTGCATGCTAAACAAACAACATTTTTGAGAGCACTGTATGAACAAAACCACCGTTTGCTTGGACTAAAAAGGACATGGAAAGGAGACATTGAAGAAGAAACAGCTTTAAGGAGAAAACCATGGAAGCTGAGATCAGGAATTAAGATATCACCATGGGCCAAGAGAGGAACCCCACCCATGTGTACAGAGAAGGTGAGTTTGCCCCACCAGTTGAAGAGGGTGGATATCCCCACCCAATGTTCTGGGAGAGTTTTGCCATCCCAGGGTGCAGAGAGGGTGGAGCACATTTTTCAAAGATTAGGGCAGTTAAGGTCAACACCCCATAGGTCTGAGAGGGGTGTACCTGTCCCGCATGGATCAGAGAAGGCCAGGTGGTCAACCCATTGCTCTGAGAGGGTTTAACCTGTATGCCAAAGGTTAGGGGGAATGTTGTCTTCACGTCACTGTACTAGGGTGGCTAAGACTCTAACACAAAGATTGGGTAAGGTGTGGCAATCACCCCAACACTCTTTGAGGGTGAGGTCTGGAGCTTGGTCAACACCCAGATGCTTGACAAGGGTGTAACCAAGAAAATGGCCATTGGGCAAGTCTGTGGAAAAGGTGGGCTCCCATGTGGCCCCAAGGAGAAGAATCCATTGTCTTAAGAATGACTCGAACTTTGAAATCAAATGGAGGATGCCCTGCAGGTTTACTGAACTGTAGAGGACCCTTGACTCATGCTTAACATCACAATTTCTCCTTATGATAATGAAAATATTTATCCTTTGTCTTTCCATTTGTGTATTGGAAGCAGTTAAATTGTTTTGGACATTTCACAGGTCTATAGCAGACAGAATTTTGCCTCAAGACAAACTATATTTCTTTAAAATGATTATGATATGATTTTGTACTTGCGTTGTTACTGATTTAGGGTTTTTTAAAAAAATATTGTAATGTATTTTTGGAATTCAGAGGGTGGAGTGTAGCCATTTGGCAGTGTGATGTAATTATGAATTTCAAAAGTATATATTGGTTAATGCTTGTAAGTGGGTCTGCTAATCTGGGCATGATTAAGTTATGATCGGGGCGTTAACTGGGTCATATCAGTAGGGCGTTGAGCCCCACCACTTGGTGGGTGGGGAAATCAAATATGAAAGGCAAGGCAATGGACAGAGGGAGCAGTTTTTGGTGTTGGAGTTTTGATGTTGGCGAGAAGGCCCCGGGATAGAGACGAGCCAATGGCCTGAGAGTTCACAGCTGGCCTTGTGGAGAGAAGCAAAGCCTAGAGAGCCTAATAGTCTACAGCTGACCTTGTGGAGGAAAGAGAGGAGCTAAGCCTGGAGAGAAACGCAGCCCTGGGAAGAGAGGAACCCAAGAAGCCTAAATCGTGGCAAACGTTGGCAGCTGTCTTGCTCCAACACATGGCACGTGCACCTTTGGTGAGGGAGGAAACTTCTGCTTTATGGCCTGGTGACTGTGGACTTCTACCCCAAATAAATACCCTTTATAAAGACCAACCAATCTCTGGTATATTGCATTAGTGCCCCTTTGCCTGACTAATACATATGTGTTGCACCCTTCCCTGTCCTTCAGATCATTTATCATAATCATAATTAAAGAATCATCAATATGACTGGCAATTAATAACATTTTCTCTGATAAAATGAAAGGTTCAAAATGTCATGTGTGTCACTGCTTCTGGAAAGTTGTATTAAATATATATTAGGAAGTCAACACATCCTATGTAATAAATTACTGAAGAATTTTTATACTGTTATACTGTATAAATTAATTAATTTATTAATTAATTTTTAAAATTAATTTCTTCATTATTTTTAGTAGTTTCACTTTTGCCTTAGTTTTGATTATAAATTCCATCATTTATGCTTATTCTTTTTTATTAACTAGTATAATATTAAATGCAGTAGATAATGTCCTCCTTTTCAATTTCTTTAGAATTACATGTTTTTGGGGGTTTTTTTAGTTTACAATGCTTCTACTTTTTAAAAGAAAAGAAAATATAAATAATAAAGCACTTATCATGCAAAATGATATTGTGAGCCATAAATCTATTGCTCACCAGAGTACCCAACTTCTTGTGCCTGGATGTAATCACACTACTTTGTTTCTTAAGATTCTTCAAGTAATAATCCTTGCAAATATAAGTATATTTATATATTTCATATTCATGCATGTTTATTTCCTTGTTAGTAAAATTTCATATTTTATTACTCAAGATATTGATATATTCATACCATTCTATATAGATCTGCACAAAACCCCTTCATAAAAATGTGCAAATATTAATATTCTAGTTGTCTTCATATGGTTTCCAATCTTTTTCTATGACAAATAATTCTTTAGTACTTCTAGGTCTGTTTAATTATGTGCAAGTATTAATTCCTATAAATGAAATGGGTCAAAATGTCTATGTATTTTAAAAGATTATATTAATAACTATGGCCAAAAGGCCATCCAAGTGGTTGTACCAACTACACTCCTGCCCAAGGAGGGAGAGTATGTGAGAACAGCTGTTTGTACACATTTTAACAAGTGTTTGATAACCATTTTTGGTATTTGATGATATAATTAGAGACATTGTATTTTATTTGTATACTTTAATTGAAATTCTTTAAATGTAATTGAGTTTGAGCATTTCACATTTTGCTATTGTTGTATTTCTTTGTGAATTGTCTGAAATTGCTTTTACCTATTTTATTGTTGTTTTTTCATACTGATTTTTATAAGCTAATTATATACTAAGATATTATGCCTTTTATACAGGTACATATAACATTGTAATTTTTGCACATTATGATTTGTTTTTGATATTTTTAACTAGTAGAAAATTTGCTTTTTAGATTTACCTAGTCAGTGCAATCAAAATTTCTCTGGTTTGTATATATTGCTTAGACAGTGTAGCCATTTGGCAATTTGATGTAATTATGCATTCCAAAAATATAATTGGATCATGCTTGTAAACAGATCTGTTAATCTGGGCATGATTAAGTTATGATTAGGGTTTTGGCTGGACCACGTCAGTAAGGTGTTCAGCCCCATCCCTTGGTGGGTGGGGGAATCAAATATAAAAGGCAAGGCAAAGGACAGAAGGAGCAGTTCTGAAGTTGGAGTTTTGATGTTGGAGTTTTGATGTTGGAGAGAAGGCCCTGGGATAGAGATGAGCAATTCGCCTGAGAGTTCACAGCTGGCCTTGTGGAGAGAAGCAAAGCCCAGAGAGCCTCATAGTCTACAGCTGACCTTGTGGAGAAAACAGAGGAGCTAAGCCCGGGGAGAAACACAGCCCTGGAAAGAGAGGAACCCAAGAAGCCTGAACCATGACAAATGTCGGCAGCTGTCTTGCTCCAACACGTGACAATGGATTTTGGTGAGAGAAGAAATTTACGCTTTATGGCCTGGTATCTGTGGACTTCTACCCCAAATAAATACTCTTTATAAAGACCAACCTATTTCTGGTATTTCACATTAGCTCCCCTTTGGCTGACTAATACAGACAGTATTTCCTGGCTTAATTTTCCCCAAAATATTCTTCCACATTTTTAGCATTTAATTTTTAGTATGTTTCTTTTGTTTTATATTTCACATTTAAAATTTCTGCATCCATTTGGAATTTATTTTGATATTAAGAAGTTTAATAGATATTGAATTTTAGCTGTTTTCCTAGATGGTTGTTCATATAGTTGCTCATTATTATTATCTTTTCACCATTTTTAAAATCACTACATGATAGTATTTTAAAATTTCCTATGTATTTGGATTGATTTCAGTATTCTATTCTGTTTCATTGATCACTTTATTCATGTGCAACTTAACACATGTTATAATTGCATTAAGATTATAATACAATTTGGTATTTGATAACAAGTACACCCTCATTACTTTTTTTAGAATTATGCCTACTCTTGCATATTTGTTTGACACTAAATTTAAAATAACTTAGGTTAGTCACAAAACAAAGTTCAGTTAGTGTTTTCAATCAGACTTGATTTAGGGAGATCAATTTACAAAGAATTAATATATTTAGAGAATTGAAGATTCCTATTATGAACATAGTTGATTTCATCTTAGATAAAGAGGTGGGAAGAGGATGTATTCATTTATGGTTTAAATAATCCATTTATTGTTGTGTATTACACAGAAGCATAAAAAGGCTCTATTTTGAAATAATTTATTCTGATTAGAAGCCAAGTTACAATGTAAATGTTGTCCCCTGGAGTTGTACAACACAGCATCGTTAATTTGGGATGAGTTCTACATTTTGACTTTCTGCCTTTCCTCTAACCAGGTAGATTTCTGGTTTACCCCAACTCTCACTATAATATGTCCACCCTGACTTTAACAGCTGAAATGGAAATTATGCATTTTCAACAAAATACTTAGCCATCACACCATTATAGGAATTTTAGAAACTTTGCCTCTTTGTTTATTCTATTCCTGAAGCTTTGTAGTGTTCTACTGACTATGTAAATCTATGGCTTTTCCAATCACTGCGACATTTTTATGTCAATTAGCAAGTTCTTTTTGATCTGTATTTGTAAAGGCCAAGGAGTTTCAACTTGGAATAAATTTTAGTCATCATGTATTCAAACACTGATAATATATGAATGATGAAACTTTGAAGATTTATTTTTTTTATTTTTTTATTTTTTTAAAGATTTATTTATTTATTTATTTATCCTCCCCTTGCTGCTTGTGTTTTACTGTGTCCATTCGCTGTGTGTTTCTTCCATGTCTGCTTATCTCCCCCTTGCTGTGAGGTCCTGCTGCATCAGCCCACCGTGCCGTGCAGCCAGCCTGCTCTCACAAGGAGGCCCCTGGAAGCGAAACCGGGGCCTCCCACATGGTAAATGGGGCCTCTGTCAATTGAGCCACACCCGCTTCCTGCTGTGAGGTCTTGCTGCATCAGCCCACAGCGCTGCACGGGCCAGCCAGCCTGCCCTCACAAGGAGGCCCCGGGAAGCGAACCCGGGGCCTCCCATATGGTAAACGGGAGCTCTATCCATTGAGCCACACCCGCTTCCCAAACTTTGAAGATTTAGATAGCAAAGGGATCAAAATATACTTGAACCCACAAGCTATGACTGCAACCCAAAATCCTTTGCATTGGCCATGCTTGTTGTTAAAAAATGAATGGATTTTGTTTTTATCTTCTCCATTCACTTCCTCATGGCATTTTTTTCAATTCTGCATTTCTAAGCATGTAGATTAAAGGGTTTAACATGGGTGTTATCATAGAATAAAACACAGACACTGTTTTGTCTATGGGAAGGTGGTCATGGGATGAAGGTACACAAATATACAGGGCACAAAGAATAAGATGACCATGGTAATATGGGAAGCCCAGTTGGAGAGAGCCATTCACTATCCTTCAGAACTGTGAGTTCTGAGGGAGCAAAGATAAGGACATAGGAAATGATAAGAATATAAAAAGTGAGTGTATTAGTCAGACAAAGAGGTGCTGTTGCAAAATAACAGAAATATGTTGGCTTTTATAAAGGGTATTTATTTGGAGTATAAGCTTACAGTTATTGGACCATAAAGCATAAGTTACTTCCCTCACCAAAGTCTCTTGTCTCATGTTGGAGCAAAATGGCTGTCGACGTCTGCCAAGTCTTTCTGAGTTCCTCTCTTCCCTGGGCTCTTTTCTCTCTGGGTTCAGTTGCTCTGCTTTCCCCACAAGGCCAGCTGTAGACTATCAGGCAAATGGCACTGTTTCTGTCCACAGGTCTTATTCTCTCTGGGCTTAGTATATCTGCTCCTGTGTGTGCTTACTTCCCTGGCTCCAGCTCAAAACTCCAACTAACTCCTCTGCTCTGCCATGTAGTTTTCTGTGTGAGTCTCCACCTACCAAGAGGGCAGGGACTGAACATCCTACTGACATGGCCCAATCAAACTTTTAATCATTGTTTAATCAGGAAAACGTGAAACCTCTGAATCCAATACAATCTAATGTGCAGACAGGTCAGTTTACAAACATAATTCAATATCTATTTTTGGAATTCATAAATAATGCCAAACTCCTACACTCAACCCTCTGAATTCCAAAAAGACATTACAATATTCAGAAACCCTTATTTCAGTAAAAATACTAGGTACAAAATTATATCATAATCAGTTTAAAGAAAATAGTTTGTCTTGAGGCAAAGACCCATGTGTCTGTAGACCTCTGAAACTTACAATACAATTAATCTGCTTTCAATACACAAATGGAAAGACAAAGGACAAACATTTCATTATAATAAGGAGAAATTGGGAGGGAAACATGAGTCAAGGGTCCTCTACATTTCAGTAAACCTGCAGGGTATCCTCCATTCAATTTCAATGTCTGATAGCCATTCTTAAGATGATGATTTCTTCTTCCTGGGACCTCATGAGGACCCACCCTTTCCACAAGCTTGACCAATGGCCATTTGCTTAGTTCCACCCTCATCAAGTAACTGGGTGTTGACCTCACACTCCCAGAGCATTGGGGTTATTACCACACTTTACCCAATCTTTGGATTAAAGTCTTAACCTCCCCTAGTACAGTGAAGTGAAGACAACATACTCCCTAACTTTGGGCATACAGGCTCAACCCTCTCAGAGCAATGAGTTGACCACCTGACCTTCCCTAATCCATGGGGGACAGGTCCACCCCTTTCAGACCTATAGGGTGGTAACCTTAACCACCCTAATCCTTGGGGAATGTGCTCCACCATATCTGTACCATGAGGCAGCAAAACTCTCCCCTAACATTGAGTGGGAACATCCATCCTCGTCAACTGCTGGGGCAAAATCACCCTCTCTGAGCACATGGGTGGGGTTACTTTCTTGGCCCAAGGCAATGTCTTATTTCCAGATCTCAGCTTCCATGGATTTCCTCTTGAAGTCATTTCCCCTTCAATCTCTTCCTCCCATGTCCCTTTTGTTCCAAGTTGACAGTGGTTTTGTTCATACAGCTTTCTCAAAAACTTGTTGGTTTAACATGCAAGAAGCAGGGGACCAAGCCATGAGACAGTAAGACTTTCCACAAGTCTTTCTGAGATAACTGCATCTTCAATCCTGATTTCCAAATTCCAAGTTTAATTAAGTTCTCAAATTGGGCACTATCATCTAGGGGCTTGATTTCCAGAGGCTTGGAATTTCCAGAATCATCTTCTGTTTTCTTCGTGCCCAATAGTTTAGTCCTCAGCTTATGTCTCTCATCAAGCATTTTGCTATAAGCTGCAAGGAGAAGCCTAGCTGCATTCTCTGAGTTTAATTTGGAAAATTCTTCAGCTAAATGTCCAAGCTCAGCATTTTCAAATTCTGTCTTCCATAAAATATCAGGAATTAATCTTGCTAAGTCCTCTTCAACTTTAAAACACAGATTGCCATTCCTCCAGTTTCCAATAATAGTTTCATAATTTACTTCTAAGGCATCATAAAAAGTCTGTTTAGCATCCATATTACTATCAACAGTCTCTTCAAAGAACTGTAGGTCTTTTCTACCAAGCATCTCACAATCCCTCCAAAAAATACCCCTTACCCATTTATAAAATTGTTCCAACATTTTGGTAATTGCAAAAGCATGACCCTACTCTCTGGTACCACCTTCCGTATTAGTCAGTCAAAAAGGTGCTGATGCAAAATACCAGAAATCTGTTGGCTGTTATAAAGTTTATTTATTTGGGGTAGAAGGTTACAGTTTCCAGGCCATAAAGCATAAGTTACTTCCCTCATCAAAGTCTCTTGCCATGTGTTGGGGCAAGATGGCTGTCAACATCTATCAAGTGTTCAGGCTTACTGGATTCCTCTCTTCCCAGGGCTCATTTCTTTCTGGGCTCAGCTTCTCTGCTCCTCTGTGGGCTCATTTCTTGGGTGCCAGCTCAAAACTCCTGCAACAAAACTCCAACCAACTCCTCTGCTCTGCTGTGTAGTTTTATCTGTGAGTCGCTGCCCCCTTGGTGGGTGGGTACTCAATATCCTACTGACATGGCCTGAAGTCCTAATCATTAATTAATCAAGTAAAAGTGAAACATCTGACTCTAATACAATCTAATGTGCAAACAGGCCAGTTTATAAACATAATCCAATGTCCTTTTTTTGGAATTCATAAATAATGCCAAACTGCTACATTGAGCATACACATCAGTCCAGTATTTGTTGCAACAAAGAGTCCAAAGATGTGAGTGTCAGAGCAGGAGAGTTTCAGCAGAGGGTAAACATCACAAGCAAAATGTCAATGACATTGGGGTCACAGAGCATAAAATGATTTGAATCAAGGGATGAAGAGATCTCCCAGCCCAGGACACTACCACCAGGAGGACACACACCCTCTGGTTCATTATGATCATGTAGTGCAGGGGCCTGCAGATGGCTATGTAGTGGTCATAGACCATCACCATAAGCAGGGTGATCTCTACTCCTTCAAGGAAATACTCTGCAAAGAGCTGACTCATGCACCCACTGAAGGAGATAATTTTCTTCTCAGTAAGTAAGTCAAATATCATTTTGCAGGTCCATGGTAGGAGAAAAGGAGCCATCTAGAAAGAACATAAAAGACAGAAAAAAATACATGGGTGAACCCAAGGCTGGACTGATGGCAATGGTCATTACAGTAAGTAGGTTGCCCAACAGAGTGAGAAAGTAGATGAGTGTAAACACAATAATCAAAACTTTCTTCATATTTGTGTTCTGTGTCAGTCCAAGTAGGATGAATTCTGCCAAGTTGTTCACTTGCTCCATGAAACCAGTTTGGCAATCAGATGATTGATATATCTGCAGAAAGCACACAGACTGCAAAAGTTATAGATAAAATTTGATTAAAAAATAATATTTGTCAAGGTTATTTGTTTTCAGTAAGATTGATAGAAATTCCAAGATGATAAATCCTAGAGTTAAGGTTGGGCTTTATTATTAGTTTCATATGGAACATGTAACCCTCTTCTAAACACACACACACACACACACAGATTCATGGTTTTATGACTCTTGACATGCCAGGCAGCTTTCTCACAATTATTCCCAATCCCTGCCACAGTATTTTCCCAAAGAAATATTGGAATAAAAAAAGGACCTGTAAGATTGAACAGAGACTTGAATTCATAAACATATATAGCCCTGTAGCTCTTCTCTATCCACTCATGCTGGTGATGCTAAAATGCAAAGTCTGTTATAATTTTTAACTTATTTCAACATGATTATAAAACCTCACATGAGTTCTATTTGAAATTAGGGAGGATTTAGTCACATTTCAAAATCATCTGAACTCAGTGAATACATGATGCTGTAGTAAGATATACCCAGGCATTTAGATTTGTGAACTTATGCTACATCCAAGCAAAATTGTATGAGAATATCATAGATCCTTTAATGAACAACTCCGGGTGAAGAATATTCTTTAAGGGCTGCAACAGAATTTGATGCAATCCATTATTCCCCAATTTTTTTGAAATTTTGGAATTCACTATATGATGAATTACTGTTATGTTCAGGGGGTCAATAAATTTTAGTGATGGCAATAAAAGACATTTCTGTAACTGATTCTTCCAAACAAAGTAAGTCTTCTTTTTATACCATTACCAAAAGCAGGAACACAAAGAATTGTATGTACAAAAGGCTATAATAAAGCATAAATCTGTTCAAAACAAAGCCAAAAGATAAATACATATATGATCTCTGAATGAAGAGGGTATGTTTAGCAAAAATGTATTGGTATAAAATATAGGACAAACTGATGGATTCAAATACACAAAGACATGGAACACACTTGACAAATATTTACAATAGAGCAGACATATATTATTATAGAAATAAAATAGTAGTTACAAATTTAAAAAAAGTCTATTCACAACATTATAAAAAGGGCAAAATAACGCAAAAGTAAATCTCATACAAACACATGAGACATCTAAAAAATTTTTCTATTTCAAAAGTTAAGGAAATGCAACTTAAATAGTGAAATATTTTAACTGGAAACTTGCAAAGATTAAGGAGAATCATATTATTCAGTGTTGGTGAGTATATATTGGTATACAATGTTTTGGAAATAAATTTGACTTTATATAATAAGGGCTTCAAATTGGTCATATCCCTTCATTCACTACTTCTTACTCTTAGAAATTTACTCTAGATAAAAATATGGACAACATTTATGCATACAGATTATATTTCATAACATTTTTATAATAGTAAAAAAATTTTTAAAAACTACCCAAATACCGACATAAATGGAATAGCTAAATTAATTATGACGTGTAGTTATGAAGTATCAGGCGACATTAAAGTGATTTGTAAGAAGATTTACTCATGTGGAAAGGTATTTTCAGTAAAATATTGAATGGAAAATGCAAGATCCAAAATGTCGTATATATTAGGATCTGAATTGTCTAAAATGACTTGTATGCTTGGAAAAATATCTTTTAAAAGTATACTAACAATGAATAACAATTATCTGAATTTGGGATTAACAGCAATTTTTATGGACTTCTTTCAAAGCTTTTCTGATCTAAGTTTACTATAAAGAAAATATAATGCTTTTATTATCAGTAAAATAATTTTTGAAAGTTTTAGCTTTTATCTATTTATTATCTGAGTCCACAATATCTCAATGACTGCTTTGCTAAGTAAACTGTTTATATCATCCATTATTCATAATTAACCACATGTCTAAATATAACCTACCTGTAAATTGAACTATAGTGTCAACTTGAGTGAAAATACTAATAAGATTGTATCTAACTGTCTGAATGCATTTGGAGAAGAAGTAAAATGTTCATTCAAGGGATCTAATTTGCAGAAATCATTGACCCATCATTTTCTGCTGCTTCACAGCTTTACCCATTTTTGCCTTAAGTCAGGGGTTCCTAACAATGGGTCCATATGCTTGAACTGAAATTTAAAAAAAAAAAAACAACAACACCAACATTATTCTTGTGGGCACGTGTTGGTGTGGGTGTGATATATTTATTAAATAATACACAGTATAACGTGGACTTAGTAAGGGGTCAGTGGTTTTCACCTGACTAGCAAAAAGGTCCATGGAATAAAAGAGGCTAAGAATCCCTGCTTGAATAAAGTGTTTATTTTTCTTAATTAGTGACTTGAAACAGATTATTAAGAGACACTTCCTAAATAATTCTGAGTTCATGGACTAGTTTAGTTTTGTTCTAAAGGTGTAACAATTCTTTGTGGGTCACATTCACCCCTGCTCAGAAAATTAATGTCTTAATCAGAAAACTTGCAAAGAATTAAATTCAAAAGAAATTTATGGTGTGGGAAAACCTAACCGATGGTGGACATCTCTCTGTAAGAACTCTCCCTACACATTTGCTCATTCTTGCTTTCTTGGTGACCAGGTGGATGATATTGTAACAGTCGCTTGACCAGAATTCAAACTTGACTTAAACCCCCAAAATAGCAACCTACATTAAGGCAGAAAAACTAAGGCTTTTATGAAATCAGCAACTCTAGAAAGTTTCCTTGTTTTATCAGGTGTCTGAAATCTTTTTTTAAGACTTTTTCTTAGACAGCCAGTGCTAAGTCCATGCTAAACCTAGGGATAGCTCCTTTGGTCCTTCAGTGTCTGGATCTGAATGGTTGGAATCTGAGAATGAAGTATCATTTGTAATGTGTGGTTGGTTATGCTGATGTGGTCTTCAATATTCAGGAATCCCAAGAGTCTATACCTACTAATATTTTCATGTATGGTTACAGGGAAATATTTCAACAGATGTTTCTCAAGTATAAGGAGTTAAGGATGCTCTAAAATAAGCAGCTTCAGCCAAGATGGCAGCAAAAATAATTCCTCATGTTCTCTCTTGTGGCTGTGACTTCTATGACCAAGGTGGTGAGGCAGAGTCAGTTGAGCTGGGTTGTCGGCCTCTTTGGTGTGGTTTGGAAGTGATCTTTTAGTCTGGGACTTAAGGCACTGACGAATGTGCTATCATGGGAGTATGGGTGCATAAGATAGAGTCTGTACAATACTAATAATACCTGTCCAATATATTATGTAAGCACATTTAGACCAGTGAAAACTGTTATTCTACTGCAGATGCCCTGAGGATTGACACATGTAAGCCAGATAAACTGCTTTCTAAGATTAACAATCTGGATAATACTTAAGAGCAAGAACTTTGGAGTACAATAAACCACGCCTCCTTTGTCTGACTCTACTACTTACTAACTATGCAAAATTGGACAAGTTTATTAAAGTCCTTAAACCTCAATTTTCACATTTGTACAAAGGGATGATAAAGTACCTAAAACAAAGGTATGTTTTGTGGTTATAGGAGCTAATGCTCGTAACAAGCTTACAATGATGTCTGGCACAGAGTGAAGGCTCATTATCACCTGTTCTACTCTGCACAAGAAAGGAGATGTCGTATCACTGACCCATATTTCTGGCAAGAATTCTTAACTCATATATGTAATTTATTTTCTTTTCTCTTATGCTTAGTAGAATTCTGAAAAAATAAAGAACTTAAGAGAGAAGAAAGGCCAAGTATTACAAAATTGAATACGAGTCACAAGTCATTATGATCTTTAATTCTTTTTATGGTATTTTGATCTTCTCTCTATATAAATAAAACTAATAATGAAATTTAATTTCCCAAGAAATGTTGTAGGAGTTAACAGAAATGTGAGTACAAAGAGAACTAACAAATAATGAATACTTTATCTTTTACCTTACTAGTAAGATATGTCATTAGAGTCTTATATAATACCTATGAGGGTGCTATTATTATTTCTATTTTCTATATATAAGGAAATTTATGCTGACTTTGAGCATCATTTGACCAAAGTGAAAAACCTAATATTTAGTATCATCAATATTTAACTCCAGACTGATCTGATTTCTAATCTTGAGTTGTAATCTTTATGTTCTTGTACCTCATAAGACACTGGTGGCATGATGTGTCTACCCACTGGATGTGATGGAGAGGAAGTGCTAACTCAGATCAGGTTTGAATTGTTTAGGAACTTTGGTTCAATGAAGAGTGGCAGGAAGGACATCCTCCTAAGAAAGATTGCTGCAGCTGATCAGGAAATTGAGGTTGGAGAAAAGAGAGCATCTCCTATCATCCTTTCTTAGGTTTGTGCCCAATTTAGATGATGTAAGTATGATATAAAAAGGTTTGATTCTGAGAATTTCCTGATGCAGAGATAGTAGAAGTTTAGAGTTAGAACAAGGGACAGCCGAAATGGGTGGGATGTGATAGGATCCTAGAGAAATTATACACTAAATTCATAAACTTGGTAATGGTTACCAATTTGAGTACTTACTCTATGACTTGGTGCATGTCATTAATTTACATGAACCTATAAAAAAGCCTTAAATAAAAAATGATTGAGCAGAATATCAAAATATGGCATGTGACACATACAACTACTTTATTACACATAGCAAATAGCTGGAAAATATATTCTGAATTAAATAGAGAGAAATGTTTACAGGGCAGATGTATCCACTACTACTATATTTTGGTTATCAGTTATTCAATCTTGTATAATCTGTGTGATCTCGGGCAATGTCCTCAACTTTTCTGTTCCAGAGTTTCCTTTCCTAAAATTGAAAGTTGCAAAAAATAGTAGTTAAAAGATTCCAGTTAGTCACTAAAGGAGAACACAGGAATAGTGTGAAATTTTTTTTTTTGTATGGAAGAAATTGATCATGTTTAAATAGTAGTGAGAAGATGCTAGTAAAGAGGGAGAGGTAGACAGAAGAGACAGAGAAATAGAGAGAAGAGATAGAAAGCACCTGAAGATATATGAGAGAATGGGCATAAGCAAGAGAGCAACATAGGGTGTGGAAAATACATGAGTTGCTCATAGATCTCCATTTGGACTGAAAAGTTACCTGACCCAGGAAAAAATATACACCATTTGAAAGGTAGTTGTTAGCTTTTTATTAGACTAATGGAAACCTCTTTAATTACTAAAAGATATAACATTATTTTGAGAAGAAAAATACCTATATGTCCTGGGTTTTATCAGATAATGACACCACCAGATTAAAATAATGAATAAAATTCCCTTATTAACTAAAATGAAAGCTAAACAACATGTGAAAGGAGGAGCTCATCGTATATACAGATTGCTTTGTGCCATTTTGCCCTAAATTTTATCAACTTGAGGAGTAATCTAACTCCATAGAAAAATTTGCTTCTCTGCATGATCACTTATTGAAGGTTTCTTAAGAGGTAGAATGTTTTACAGATAGTAGATCAAGAGTTGGCAGCAGGGACTGAATGTGGCTCAAGCAGTTGAAAGCCTGCTTCTCATATGGGAGGTCCTGTGTTTGGTCCTTGGTGCCTCCTAGGAGCAAAAAACAAACAAACAAAAAACAAACAAACAAACAAAGCCAAACAACAAGCAAACAAATGAAAAAACAACTTAGGGGAGCTCAGTGATTGACCACCAGCTTCCCACATACAAGGTCTGGGGTTCAATCCCCAGCCCTGGTACCTCAAAAAAGAGTTGGCAGTACTCAATCTGAAAAAGCAGCAGCAGAGAGACCAGTTCATTGAAGGGGAAAAAGATAAATCCATTCAATGGGCAGAATTATCAGTGGTGCTCTTTGTGCCATCATAGGGACAGGATGATAACAATAGTGATATTATATAGATTTTACTGATTATTGGGCAGTAAGCAATGGAATGTTAATAGGCTATGGACTGGCAAAGTGCTCTGAAAAATGGCCCTTACATGAATGGGAGATAAAAGAACCCTGGGTTATATCTGGTAAAGGACATGGTTGAAATTTAATTCAAATTCTAAGAAGGAGAAATAATTGCAGAAAAAAAGGGAGGCAATAAATGAATAATGCAAAAAAAGGAAAACCTAACATTACTTTGGTATCTATCATTCAGCTATATTTACCCATAGCCATAAGTATGAAGGTATTTGTTTTCAGAACTTGATCCCTTTCCTGGGAACTGATGAACCAATATGGGTCCCCGTGGGATTAAGAAGCATTCTATCTAGAGTCATTGCGGGTCAAAAGTTAGAAAAATATATAATGTTGGTTTTTCTTTTGTTTCTCATTGTATAGGTTATATCTATTATGAAAGACCTGTTTTGGGAGAGAATATGGGAGAACTTTTGCCATGTGGATGCACAAAAAGTACTGTGTTCAAAAACAGAGCCACAGGTCAATGTGCAATTAAAAATGAAGGTTAGCCTGTTGAGAAATGGACCAACATGCATGCTTTCCTGCTGCATGCCTGTTTTGTCTTTGAATTTTGTGCCCTAATACTTACTGACCTTACTTTTGCAGATTGAACACAATTATCAAAGTAAAGAATGCATGTAAATAGAAACCAATGTAATTTTACTAGGGACTATGCGGGCTCTTCTTAGCTCCAATATCTGCTGGAGGTGCCCATGCTGAGCTCTTTGTCATACTGAAGCTAAACTATATAGGAGAGGGTGCTAATATCCATATGACATTATCCTGAGGAACTTAATATTTCCAGATCCAAAACATATACTTGAATTTTCTCAATCAACACATTTTTGGAAACAGTATATAATTGGTAGATAAACAATTATTGGCCTAAATGTCTAAATAACCCTGGAGAAGTTGGCAGAGGTCTAGGAGTCCAAGCAGAAATTATCTTTACTGAAGAGAATCATGGTGGAGAAGTGGACTTATTGATACTTAATGGCCTCTTTGAAGGGACATTTTTCAGAGAGGAAGTGAAAGGACGACAAGCAAGTTGGTGAGTTGTAGAAAAATTGATATAAAAATAGCAGATAGTTAAACAGCATACTAGAATACAATGATGGCTAAGACTATGCATACTGACCCAAGAGGGGATGTGAACAACGTTCTTCCTAATGGATGCATAGGAAGCTCAAAGGCAATGGCTTGTGATCCTGGCAGCAGAGCATAGGAATCTTGAAGTATGAACAAGGGCATTTATCTTGGGCTATGAGAGATACAGAATCCATTAGTAACTGAGACCTGGTCCTTGATTCATACCCCATTCCATGACAGCATTTGGTAGATTGGCAGGGGATCATTTTGTTGGGAAGGCCAAGAATTTACCATTGTAATTCTAAATAATATATACATATTCTAAATAATATAAACATAAAGTGTTCATATATCCCTCTCTCCTTACCTGTTTTTTATGAAGTCATTACAAATTCCATGTTTATACATTGTATATCCAAACCATAGCTATACAATTATATTTTATGCATTTACATCTCAGAAGTTTTAAGAAGTCAGATGTGGAGTTACTTACAAATAAACATGTTACAGTAGTACTGACATTTGCAATTACCCATATGGTTTCCATTACTGGAAGTTTTTATTTCTTTATGCTGTTTAAATCCACTGTCTATTTTCCTTTCTTTTCTGACTGAAGAATTCCCTTTAGCATTATTTGTTGGCATATCTAGTGGTGATGATTCCACTCAGTTTTGTTTATTTGGGTATGTCTTATTGCTTCCCTCACTTTTTAAAGTCAGTCTCACCAGACATAAAATTCTTTGTTGGTGATTGGTTTCTTTTAGTACTTTCAATATTTTGCCCAACTACCTTCCCACCTCCATGTTTAATGATGAGACATTGACGTTTACTCTTGTTTGGGCTCTCTTGTACATACATGTTGCTTTTCTCTTCCCAGGTTCAGAACTCTGTCATTCTTGGTATTTGACAGTTTGACTTCTTTGTTTCTGAGCATGGTTCTCTTCATATTTTTCCTGTTTAGACCTTCTGTGCTTCTGAATATGCATATTCATGTATTTTGTGTTTGGGAAGTATTCTGCCAATATTTCTTTGAATAGTCATTCTGTCTCTTTCTCTCTTTCTTTTCCTTTTGGAAGTCCCATTGATGTGCTTGATGGTGTCACACAATTCTCTTAGGCTCTGTTCATTTTTTATTTTTCATTCTTTTTTTTTTCTGTTCCTCATCCTGAATCATTTCAATTGTCTAGTCTTCAAGTTCACAGATTGTTTCTTCTTCCAGCTCCAATGCGCTGTTGAAACTTTCTAAGGCATTTTTCCTTTCAGTTATTGTGATCTTCAACTCCAGTATTTCTGTTTGGTTCCTTTTTAAAATGTCTTTCCATTTATTGAGATTCTTATTTTGTTAATTCATTTCTTCCTGATATTCTTTAGTTCTTTTTCTGTATTTTCTTTGATCTCCATAAGCATACTGATCCTTAAAAAATAAATAAATAAATAAAAAGCTTTGTCCCATGTTTACAATGTCTTGTCTTCTTGTTAATGGGTTCTTGATTTTTTTTCTTGTTGCATTGGCAATCATATTCTATTTCTTTCCTGTTCTTATAATCTTTTGTTACATACTGTACATTTTAATAATTTAAAGTACTAATCTAAGGTTTAGTGCTTGAACTGCCTGTTCTCTAGTGTATATCAAGCTAGTGATATGAACTTATGTGCTAGGACCTAACAAAAATAAGCAGATGCAAAGACCACCTTTCACAGTCTTTGCAAATTGCCTCTGTGTTGGCTGATGCACTTCTTCAGAGTATAGCCCTCCTATGAAGAGAATAATCTTGAAGTGAGTGTGAAGAACTCAGTCCTCTCAATTTTTTCTGAACCTGCTTCTTATTTATTCCTTTTGTTAATAGCCTTAGGCATTCACCTTTTACAAGAATAGGAATGCCCCCTCTACTCCCTCTAAAATAAATTTTATAACTCTCCAGGGTGCTCTTTTGTATGACTAAAAGCAGATAATCTTTTGCCCCAGGCTGCTTGGAATTATTGTTTCTTACCCTATTTTAACTTTCCTGCAGGGCAAGTTCTGGGAGCTTGAGACAGAAATGAGTTTAGTCTTTCAGGCTGTCACTCCATCGATTGACACTGATATACAGCTACACCAGTATGAACATAGCAGCTATTCTGTTCCCTCTAGAATAGGGCCAGAGAAACACAATGGGAGCATAGGCTGGCTGGATAACACAGAGGTGTTGGGGGAGGTGTAAGTAAGGGCGCCATGAGCTTCTCCCACTGTTTATAAAACTGTGTTTTTTTTATTTAGCATTCATTATGTTACTGCAACTCTTTAACTGTTTTCCAGAATTTTGAGGAAGATGGCTCTGCAAGTCTATGGTAGCTGGTCAAATATTTTCTGGGGGAACTGCGCCCTGGATTGTTTTACATCTCCATCTTGGTCCTTACATTTTCCTATAGATCCTTGGTTAAGGTTAAAGAGTTCCAAAAAAGTTGAAAGTGAAAGTTTCATGCCAGATTACTCATTGCTTTAGGGAAGAGATGGTATTGGGAGTTTCTTACACTGCCATTTTTGTTCTTATCATAAATGTAGTAATATTATTAAAAGATAATATATCATGACCTATTGGGATTTATTTAAGATTTATAAGATTTGTTTAATAGAAAATCAGTCAATATAATTCACTAATAAACAAGATAAAGAAAAAATATGTGATCATCTCTGTGGATGTAGAAAGTTTTGGCAAACATCATCCCAATTGTGATAAAAACTTGCAGAAATTTAGGAATAAAAGTAAACATCTTGAATGTGATGATGTGCATTAACAAAAAGCTTACATTGAATTAATGTAAAAATACTACACCACTTTCCTGCTAAGTTTAACAAGAAGGCAACGATGTTTACTTTCCTGTTCTATTCAATAAAGTACTATGTATGCTAATCAGGTTTTAAAAAGAAAGAAAAAGTGCATAAGTTGGGATAGGAAGAAATAAACTCTTTATCTGCAATTTATGTGGTTGTGTAGTTAGAAAATAAACTAGTAGAATTAAAAAGTGAATTTGACTATACTGCTAGTAAAAGGAGCAATGTATAAAAACTTTGTTTTCTACATTAATAATAAAAACATTGGAAAATGAAATTAGAAAACATTATTTCCAATTAGAAAAGAAACATAATTTATAGGAATAAATCTAACATATCATGTGAAAGAACTCTACTTTGAAAATCTACACCACTAGATTTTAATATAAAGATACAATAATCAAGACAGTATGGTACTGACATAAGGATAAGCATACAGCTCAATGAAACAGAAGAGAAAGTCCAGAAATTCACCTGCACATGTATCATCAAGTGATTTTCACAAAAATTTTTCAAAAGCAATCACAAAATTGAAAAGTATTTTCAGCAAAAATCACATTAATAACTGGATTCTCATATGGATAAAAATGAACCTCAACTGATAATTAACACCTCACAAAAATAATTTGAATTAAATCATAAGCCTAAAATTAAAAAGGAAAAGTATAGATCATCTGGAGAAAACTAGAGCATATCTTTGCAAACTTGGTGTGAGCAGAGTTTATAAAAAATAGTTTGGTAAAGAATGTAAATATTAAAAGCCAAACATAAAATATTTTAGAAGGAAATATAAGTACTTTTGTGACCTTGGGGTGCATAACATTTTCTTAAAGAAAACACAAAAAGCCTTCATCGTAAAAGAAATTATATATACTTATCAACATTTATTTTAGAACTTATGGTGATGAGAGCACTTTAAAATAATTAATAAAAGAAGTCATAATTAGATCATATTTGTAAGATATGTGGTGAAATATTTTTTCAATCATATATAATGAATACCTACATATCAGAAAGAAAAAATACAAATAGAAAAATGAGTATAATACATGAGTAAGCATTTCAGAGAAAAGAAAGAGATGTAATGAATAAAGTCATGGAGTGATAATTAAATCATTATAAATTAGGGAAATGCAAATGAAATGAACAATGAGATAATATTTAATTTACAAAAATAAAACAGTGTGAGAATACTGTGTGATGTAGAGGGTATGAACTAGTGGGCTTTCATACATTACTGCTGGGGATATGTATTCTCAAAACTACCACAGGAAACAATTTTACATTTTCTAGTACTCTTGAACATTTAGATACCTATGAGTCGTAGGTTTGACTCTTAGATATATATGCAAAGTAGTAGTATGGCACATAAATACCTGTTGATGTGAACAAGTCTTCATAACAACCTATCAATAACCCTACAAAAGTGGGAACTACCCTGAAATTCATCTACCAACATCAGCTGTGAAACACAAACATTACCAGGAGCAAGGCTTAAACCAAAAATAAACAAAACAAATAAAACATGGGTTCCAAAGCACAGCAGCTACAGATTTGAAAAAAACATGTGTTCTAAAGGGTAAGCAGCTCCAAGGACACAAGGTGCTTGTTTATTTGTTGCTTTAAGAGTTGAGCTCTTGAATCATGAGGGCAGAGATATTTTTTTGGTTATAGAGGAAGACATATATAAAACTCAGTTCAGCCACCTACTTTCTTTTTTTCTTGGGTAAATTACTTAAATTTATAGTGATTCAGTTTCTTCATCCAAAAACTGGGGTTATTAGTAGTACCTACCGCAAAGGGTAACACATAAATTGTGTTTAATATAGATGTGGTGCTCAATAGCTCTTACTATTATTGTTATTATTGAACAAAACTGTGACTGGTCAATTTTAGAGTTCAATGAATAATTGTTGAAAAAATAGAAATAAAGAACTATATTTTGACTCCGGCAGGCATGCAGGAGGAAGGAATACACATTTGGTTGCCATTTTGACAAAGACTCCTAATATTAATTATTCTTCCCTTGAGGAACTAGCCCAGGGATGATTTCATCTATTTAAATAAAACTGTCTTTCTATGGCATGGGAACTGAATGAATTGAGTAGGAGAGACAATATAGAGTTCTGGGTAGAACAAACCACAAATGCACTGCATCTCCCTGACACACCTGGAACCAGACATGGACATCCAGTGAAATGGTAGGATAAGGAAGGACCAAAATATTCGGCTGTGGGCAGAGCATTGATGCTCTCGAAAAGGCCAGAAGGAATGGCATCATTAGATTTCTCATTTGGGGAACTTCAACCTACTGCTGATATCATGGAAATTGGATTTATTTTTTCTAGCATTAAAAATGACTATCCTATTGTTAGGGCCCTGATCAAGGCTATCAAAATTTCATATGCTAACTTAAAAACCTCCAAGATTTCCATGAGTCCCATAGAAATGGAAATGAATAGGAGTAGCTGATTTTACCCCCTCTCAAAGACTCAAATTCCTCTTAAACACCAAAGCTAAAGAGCATACTATCTGGGATAGTTTATTATGGAAGCAAGCTCAGGCTCAGTAAGAATTTCTTGAGAAACAGATGTGCATTGGTATGTAAAAAAGTCACAATTTTTTTGTTTTTTATTTTGCTTTGATCTTTTCTTTTTTGGAAGGACTGAGTTTCAGCTTACTAAAGTATAATCACGGATCTGGTTGCATGCATACTGCATGAAAAAATCCACAAATATGTTATTTTAAGATTTTATTAGTTTGCCAAAAATCAATAGATGACAAATAGGTTGTTATAATACTCTATACAGTGTTTTCCAAAAATGACCTCTTTAATGATGCCAGTTAAAATCCAAAATGTTTGCAATTTAAATCCAGCCCTTATTTAAAATATTATAAGATGCCTACATCTTTTTTTTTAAAAAATAAGTCTTAGATGATTCTGTTCACACCCATTTTTCCCTCTTTCTCATACCTTTCTTTCTCTCTCCCTTTCTTTGTTTCACATTATCTTCTACTCAGCTAATGCTTTTTGGTACGGAACATTGGCCAACAGTATAAGTAGGAAGATAGATCACAAGTCCTGGAAAGCATCACTTTCTCCCAACCATCTATTTGAATAGAGAACTGCTCTTATGTTGTGAATGACATACTCAATATTAAGAGTCAAATTTAGAAGAAATATTTGTTGAGAAAATTAATGAATAACACAAACAAATGAAAAAAGGCCTTCAGAAACAATCTTTATGTTAAGTATTCTTTTATGTTAAATATTCTTTTATTTTATATGTTAAGTATTCTTTTAGCAGCCTGTTTTTTTTTGAATCCGACAAACTCTCTTTTTCACTTTTTGTTGCCACCGTTCTCTTGTTTCTCCTCACATTTATAACTTACCAAAAGCCATAAATAACATCTCCAAAAGTCATAAGTTTATGGAGATATTAAAAGCTACTTTTTATTTCTGTTTTCTTTGGTGGTATGTCCAGAAGAAAATAAAATCATATGAAAATAATAGAAGGTTTGCAAAAATTTAAATCCTCACCACAATCCTATATGTAGGTATAATTATTCATACTTTAGCAAATGAAGAAATTGAACAATGACAGGCAAAATTAATGTTACTTAGTGATTAAGGAATAGTTTTACTCTAGGATTCCGAACTGTCTTTGAATTTAATGCCTGTTCTTTTTCTTTGCTTTCTCAAATATTTCCGTTTTTTTCTTTCCCTCCCAATTTCTTTCTCCTTTGCCTTTTTCCTTCTCCCTCTCTCAGCAAATGCTTTATGAGTGTTTGCATTTTGGCCAGTACTATGGATACAGCAATGGCAAAGGTTAAAACAGTAGTAAGTCAAGATATTTGCCTTCAATAACCCATAGTATTGGGCATACACAGATGAAAATAGGACAATGTGGCAATTGCAGTAATAGGTATTTCAGTACAATCTCTTAGATAGGGAGGATGTAGCAGCACCATGTTTCAATCTTGAGAAAAGTGGAGATATTTTTCTAGGAAGAGAAAGTAGGAAAAGTGATGGCTCATGGAGTAAAGAGCTCTATATATCTTTAAATCTTTTTGTATGATATTAGTAAAATGATTTCATTTGTTCTTTGGTGAGTATGTCTAGCCACTTTGGAGCTAAATACATGCAACTTTGGGTATCTGTGACTGCGCTGATTATATGACCATTTAATGGATTGGTCCTTGAAACCTGATGTCAAACATTATTTTCCTAAATTAAAAATTACACATTTTTGTTGTAGAAAATTAAAAGAAAATAAGGAAATTATAAAGAATAAAATAAACACCACCTCTAGTGTCAACTGTTGAATATAAAAATGAAAGAATTGAAATAATTTTGCATTTCTTTTTGCACTAGGTAAAACTAGGAAAAATAAGGCACTCCATGGGTATTCATAAGTGAAAGTGCCACTGCTGAGGATAAGTTGAATTATTATTTTCAGCTAAATCACCTGTCACCTGAGTTGAATGTAATAGAGAGAATGAATAATGTCACAGAATTCATCTTTCTGGGTCTGACCCAGAATGTGGAGCTTCAAAAATTTTTCATTTGTTGTATTCTTAATTGTCTACTTGGTCACACTGGCAGGCAACCTGCTCATCATGATCATGATCAGCACCAGCAGGGCCCTGGGATCCCCCATGTACTTCTTCTTATCTTATTTATCCCTTCTAGATGGTTGTTGTTCTTCCTCTATGACCCCTGAGATGCCAGCTGACAATCTGGCTGTGAGAAACCAATCTCTTTTAGGGGATGCATGACTCAAGTCTTTGCCAAGCATCTTTTTGGTGCAACTGAGATCATCCTGCTCATAGTGATGGCCTTTGACCACTATGTCATTTGCAAACCCTTGTACTACACAACCATCATGAGCTGAAATGTATGTGGCTTTCTTGTGGGAGTGGCTTGGGCCAGAGGTTTGTCCATGCTATCAGTCAGATCCTCTTCACAGTTTGGCTGCCCTTTTGTGGCCCCAATATCATAGAACACTTCATGAGCAATTTGAGCCCTTTGTTAAAACTTGTCTGCATGGATACTCATACCCTTGGTCTCTTTGTTCCTGTCAACAGTGAATTCATAGGTTTGTTAATTGTCCTCCTTTTGATGGCTTCTTATATGGCCATCCTGTACACTTTGAAATCTCACAGCTTGGAGAGGAGACACAAAGCCCTGTCCACCTATATCTATAACTGTGGTCATCTTATTCCTTGTGCCTTGCATATTTGTGTATCTTCACCCAGTGACCACCTTTCCCACTGACAAAGATGTGGCTGTGTTTTATACCATGGTGACTCCCATGTTGAATCCCTTGAACTACACTCTCAGGAATGCAGAGGTGAAAAATGCTATGAGGAAACTCTGGGATCAAACGATGATTTCAAATGACATATATTCAAGACAATATAAATATGATTTTATCCATTAAATGTAAAAGAGAAGAGAAGTTGATTTCTAGGTGTTCAAATACCAAGTGAACACTATTTGTCAAAAATAGTTTGATGTTGGTTACAGGAGCTTGAAGAAAAGGTCAATCAGGTAATTATTTATAATTATAAAGATATCTAATTTAAATTTACATATTGTTTGCCAATTCTAATGTACTGTCAGAGTCAGTGAGAGTTCATTTTAAAATACAGATACCCAAGACAGAGTTCTAGTGACTGTAATTAGTGGTAATGTTGTTGGATTGCTATTACTGCATTTTAAGAAAATAAGCCAGATGTTTCTGAAGCAGGTGAAATTTACACACATTTTGAATAATAGTGCTATAGATTGTGTTCACATCTTCAGTATGTTTTGAAGTTACTTATTAATGTATTTTTTGAGAATTATCCTTTATAGAAGAGGCTATGAGGCCCATGAAACTCTCATATCTTCATAAATATGTAATACACAATCACTATCTTTGCAATGCCATGAAATTAAAATATTCTGAAAAATAGGAATACTTTCAGCTTTTATTGTATTCCTACTCTTTCTATAGTTTCTAATCTTAAATCATAATCTGGTCTAATTCTCTCTTTTTCTTTTTTTTTCTCCCAAAGAAAGTTTTAACAATTATTCTTGCTGCATTATTTGGACTAAACCTCCTTGTTCTTGTTAATTCTATCTAGTCGTTCACATTAAGAGACTTGTTTTACCATTTTACTGTGTTTTGGTAGATTGAGTTACTCACCCCAATTTATACATAATCTTAACCTGCATTCCTGTTGGGGTGAACCCATTGTAAATAGAACTTCTTGAAGATGTTATTTTAATTAAGGTATGGCCTAACAGAATGAGGTAGGTCTTAATCCAGATTATTGGAGGTCTTATAAAGAGTTCAAAGGTGGAAGTCAAGTGAAAAAAAAGCAAATAAGAGCAGAAGAAAAGAAGAAAAAATGACCATATGATGGGAAATCCATGAAGTTCTAAGGATCATCTTCAGCCAGCACCAGAAAGATAATATCTTCTTCGAGAAACCAAATGTTATAATTTGTATCAGATTTCTGACTTCAGAAATCAAGAACCAATAAATACCTGTTTTTTAAACCAGCCCATTTTATGGTGTTTGTGATACCAGCTCAGGCAAACCAAGACACTCTGTGAAGGAGAGTTAGTTTATGTTTCATATCTTGTATGCATATTTTGGAGAAATAGATTATTGGTATTAGCATAGGGTCTGAGTAAGAATATTCCAAGTTCAGTTCTTAGTTTTACTATTTATAATGTGAACTTGGCAAAACACAACATACTTAAGTTTTAGCCAAAAGGAGAAGATAGAAGTATTATCAGGATCAAACAGAATAATCTTGTAAAGTTCTTTGAAACTCTATATGCTAAATAGATATTAGTTATGACAACCATTCTTTATTACTGGAAGACCCAAAAGTAGAATAGAATGACTCAACTGGCCATGAGTGCTAACCTATTTCCTTTTAAATTTATAAGGGGTAACACATAATTTTTCTGTCCATACTATGAAAAAGAATACTCTGAGAGCTGACTGGTCTTGTAGGAGTATTTGTAGGCTTGAAAGGACCCCAAACACATCAGACGTTCTTCAATCTTTCCTGGGTTTTCAAACTTCATAGACTCTGGTGCTTCCAAGGCCTCAGAACTGATCCATTTACGAGTCTTATTTCCTCCAGCTAAGCCCTGTTTCAAGGCTCAGTGTCTCAATTTTCTAGGAACATGAGGTTAACACAGCAGGTAAAAAGATTATGAACAGACTTAAAATAAAAGGACATATTTGTTCAGAGGAATTAGTGTGGTATGATATTTATAAGCAGACTCTGGAGTCTGATTTTCTGGTTTGGAATGTGACCTGGGAAAGTTTATTTCTTCATTTGCGAGATGGTAATAACAATACCAACCTCATGAAGTTAATGGGCTAATGATATGAGTCAATATATGTTAAGTGCTTATAACAGTGCCTGGCCCATAGTAAACATTTTATAAGTTTTGTTGTTGTTGCTGTTGTTATTGTTTAAGGAATAAACATTGTGCAGATTTGGACTTATTTTGCTTCTAGAACTAGGAGAAGCCTCATTCAGCCTGGGTCAGGACCTCTGTGGATTTTGTCCTGGTCCAATTACCTTAGGTACCTTCTTGCATAACTAACTCTGTTGCATAGCTTTTTCTGTGAATTCAGGCATTGGTAAGCAGCGAAGTCTCAGGTTCACTGAATAAATGGCCATTATCTCTACCTTACCCTCTGAAGAATAGCTACATTTGTAAAAGTACCCTTGTTAACTGGAATGCTTTTGAAAATGATGATATTCCAATCTTAGTGATAAATTGAAATGCAGAAATTAAGGTCAGTTTGGTATATTTTAGCTGAAGACATAGAATCAACTCCTGCTTAATTTGAATGGATAGATTATATGCAACTAAAGAGTTTAAAAAAGATTTGGAAGGGCTAGAATCAGCGAGTCTGGGTTCAGCCAAGAGGAATTAAATTCAGAAGCAAACCTGTACAAGATGTGGCATGCTAAGGAGGAATCTGCTGCTGCACTAACACCAAGGACCTTGCAGCCACTGGCCAATCTGGAAAGCTATGACTTTTCCTGACTTCAGAGCCACTCTGGTATGAGCCTATCCAGATAGTGTGCTCCATGATTAAGGCCAGAAGTGGCTCTAACAGGGACTTCCCTGAGCTACCAGAACGTGAATGTCCATAGAATAAGGTTCCATGTGAGGGTGTAACTGAATATGGAACCAGCCAACCATTTCAGTGGAAGTCAGGATTAAAAATGCTAGTATGCAGAAAATATCTGTGGAAACTTCTGTTCCCTGATGGTTTAGATCCCTGTGAAGTACATGCAAGCAAAGTTTTTTGCATGTGAAGTTTTTGAGTGGAACGATTGCCAGCCTGGACTAACTGAGACAGAGAAGGAACAAATTGAAGGAAGAATGACTTGAAGGGCAGAACCATGGAAAACAAGGTCTAGACTAAAAGGGCCTTCTCAGGCCAAGAGAATGAGTCCACCCCTGGAAGGGCAGGTTTACCCCTGTGCTTACAGGGGTCAGTCCCATCTGCCCTGGCAGTTGAGCATGGATGGGCTTTATGCCCCATTTTTCAAGAAGACTGCTGCTGCCTCAATGTTTAGAGATGGTAGGGTCTGTGCCCCAGGGTTTGCAGAAAGCCTGGTTGCCAGTCAGTAATTGGAGAGTGTAGGGCCTTTGCCCAGGCATTAGCAGACAGCCTGACCTACCCAGATACTTGGATAGGGTGACATCTTTGCTCCAGTGTTCGGGAAGAGCATGGCCACTGCACAAGTGCATGGAAAGGGTGTTTCTGCCAATCCATCAGGCCCAGAGGACAAAACATTGAAGCACCGTTGACTCTCAGACGTTGAAATTTGATGGGGCTTGCCTTGCTGGTTTTCAGAATTGTTTGGGAAATATGATGCCTGGTTTCCTTCCAATTTCTCCATATTAGAATAGGAATGTCTACTCTATGCCTGTCCCTTCATTGTATATTGGAAGCAGAAAACTTCTTTTCTAGATTTCACATACTATGAGAGGGAATTGTGCTCCAGGACAGACCATACTATAATCAACTTTGATAAGATTTTGTACTTAGAATTGTTACTGAAATGACTTAAGGCTTTTGGGATGTTGTGATGCAATGAATGTATTTTGTATGTAGAAAGAACATGTCTTTTTGGGGTCCAGAGGTTGGAAAGTAGTGGTTTGATGCTTTATGTACTCCAGAAAAAGATATTCTTAAAATTATTCCATTCCTGTGGGTGTGAACCCATTGTAAGTAGGACCTTTTGGTAAGGTTATTTCAGTTAAAAATTTGTCCACCTCAGTCACGAAGGGTCTTAATCCTATTACTGGAGTTCTTTATAAGAAAAATGAAATTCAGACAGAGAGAGAAAATCAGGCAGCAAGAAGCTGAAGTTCACCTGAACCATGAAGAACAGGGAGAAGCCAGGACAGACCTCCATGTGCATCGCCCTGTGACAGAGGAGCCCCAGACCAAGGATCCAGCAGCCATTCCCAGAATGCCTTGGTGACATCTTGATTTTGGACTTCTACTAGTCTCAAAACTGTGAACCAATTAATTCCCATTGTTTAAGCTTACTCACTGCATGGTATTTGCTTTGGCAGCTAGAAAACAAAATAGTTTTGTTAGATGGAAACTTCCTTATTTTTAAAAAATGCTGTTTTAATTTTATTTTAAATAAAATCCAAATTCCTTACCAAGGTCTATAATAGCCTAAAGGTTTGGTCTTGTTTATCTTTTCAACCTCATTGTGTCCTATTTTCTACCTTTCCTATTTACTCTCCAGACCCACTTGATTTTCAGGATTATTGAACTTGCCAAACTCTTCTGTAACAGCATTTCTCATGGTAGCAACTTCTATTCTTTGGATCTCAGTTTTAACAGTAACTATTAAAATGATTTTCATTAACTTCTGCGTCCACTTATTTTCTGTCATGGTACTCTTTTGTCTATAGAACTTATCACAGACTATATTAGATCACTAAGTCATTAGCTTACATTCTTGTAAGGTCAATCTAAACAGAATGTTTATTTTGTGTGTTTGAATAACCAACTGTATCCTGATATCATATTAATAAAATAGTACTGGCACATTATATTTTCTCAGTAAAATTTAAAAACAATTAATTGCATAGTTCTTACATCTAAATTGGAGATAAAAGTTTTAACATACTTTACAAAAAATTAAGCAAGAATCATTTGAGTATTAAGATAAGGAAAGGAAAACTTGCTATCACAAATTGGGGAAAAGTGATAATTTCACCTCTTTGCAACAAATAAGTAGACTGATATTTTATTCTCAGAAGCAACATAGTTTCTAATGGTTTGGAAGCTATTTTTCCCTCCCTGTTACATCCCCTTGATGCCAATTACGTAATTAATCTAGAAGCTTCTTTAAATATAGATGTTCTTTCAACAGTGGGTGGGAAATCCCAGTGAATTTAATTAAGTAAGAAGAAGTTTTGGGCACACTCTAATTCCAGGACTCAATATTAATTGTTGTAGTTAGAAAAAAATAAAAGGTCCAGTTTTCTTTGCCCCTGTCATGGGGGAATACATTACCCTCTTAAAAACTGCCATTACTATATCAGGAGATGCTTTGCTAAACTTAAAGCCCCATATTAAAATGACTTCATACCCACAAAATCTCAAGCACATCTAGTTTGTGCCATACCAACACTCTAAAAATGTCATGGATAGCCAACACAGTAGAATTACAGGTAAAAACCTGAATTGATATTTTTCTCTTTCGAGTACTGGATAAGAAGTTACTAGGAAAAATTTCCCTGGTAAATGCCTAGTTACTATCTTCTTTGTTTGCATTTTTAATAAATTACCTTAAGAAATGAAATTTTTGTTTTTCTGTTTTTAACATAGATTCCTTTTAAATAGGTCTATAAAACAAGTAATAATTTTCTGAAATATTCAGAAAATCCTGTGGAGAAATGGACACACACAACCATATGAAATCAAATTTATGCCCAAGGAAGAAAGTAGACTTTTTCCCTCTGTGGTCATACTTGATAGGAAGAGGGATTTTCAGGTGCTTATGACTGAGTTAAAAAAAAGTCTTCATTCAGATTGGGAGGAAGGCTTCAAAAGGTAAGGCTGTGAATGGCTAGTAGTGGAAACCACAGTTAATCAATTGCGGGTATTTTCATTTTATGTAGGAATTAATTTCACTTGAACTCGTAAGAAATAAACAGTTAAAAAAAATTTCTGCTAGCAACACAGGGGTTTTGAAGTAATTCAAAATTAAATTCCAAATCCAGTTTTGTTCCTTGGGCAAAGTATATACATATTTAGAATTGGTTTCTTCAATTATAAACTGGGGATAACAATATTTGTTATTATAAAGGTTAAATGTGATTCACTAAATTTGATTGTATATATAAAAATATATTTTGTTGAGCGATATATGTGTGTGCATAAATGGACATAGCATCTGACACAGTTAGGCATAACAAATGATTATGGTTTTATTTCCTTTCATTAATATTTTCTGCCTATTTTAATGGAGTCATTGGAATGAAAAATTTGTTTTCTTCATATTTTGTTTTGCATTTCGGAGGGATATAAGCTTATGATACATTCTGATATGCAGAGATTGAAGTTTTTAATATTTTATAACAAAGCAAAGATTGATTATCCATATTGGTCCAGGCACTGTGCTACATATGCTTTCATATATTTTAGTTCATTAGATACTTATAAAAATCATGATAGCTGTCATCATCCAATTTCACAAAATTAAAAGTATAACTAAATGTGGTGACTATCACTTAATAATGGCTTCCCAGCTAGTTTTAGAAAAATACTGTGTTTAAGAAATTATTTTCTCTATATTCATGCGTCCAGCATGAATGCTATAGAAATTTTGAGTAAGGTAAAACTGATTCTGCATTCAACTAATGATGAGGTTTATGAAAAAAACAGTGGAATAAGGCTTTTTGTTTTTACTAGCATGTATTCTAAAGTTATTAGTGGGGAGGAGATATTTATAAGCAAACGTAATTGACAACTAGCTGATAGGACACTTCTTCAAGGCAAATTCAGTATCACTGAAAAATTAGAGGAAGAAAAGTAGACCAGATTTCACCCTCAGCGTAATGAGTTCTGGAGGAAACCTTGAGCCTAGTGAGATTGCGGACCCTCTTTGATGTCTGGGAGTCTACTATTTTTGAAAGGCTTGACACAATTTGGTGTTGTATAAAGTTTTTTCCATTAAATGAATAAATGAAATGTTAGCCTTTTCAATATACCTTTTTCCAATACCTATTATTATTTTTTATAAAATTATACACTGAACTAAGGAAATGGAATATCATTCTGTATACTTGAGAAATACCATAAATTCTGGACCAAAATAAGAAATGTAAAAGAATAATTAAGGGAGTTAGCAAAGCAGGTCATTTATTTATTCTGTTGTGGCCCAAGGTAGGAATATTGAATATCATTGAGTGTTTTATAGTAATCCATGATAAGGGCTGAACAGGGGAATGGCACGGTCAAAATCAATGAAAAAAGAACCCTATGAGCTGCGATAGGAGCACAGATTGTTGAAGATATGAATGAAAACAGCCAGACCTGCAGTAGCCTATTGATGTAGGCCAGGGAGGTAGTGAAGACAACCCAAATTGTGATACACTTTGAAGGTAGAGTCAACAGGATTTGTTAAAGGCAATTAATGACAGAGGATTTAAGAAGTGAAGGATACTGTGAAATGTTTATTCTTTACAACAGCAGGGAAGGTAGAAATATTTAATGAGATGGGGAACAACCAGGAAGGAGCAGGAAAGTGAGGAAAATTAAAAATTTAGTCTTATAAATACTGATTTGAAATCAAATCAGTGATATCCATTTGGTAGTTGCAATACATAAGCTTATACACTAGAGGACAGATACGGGCTACATATAGCAAATTGGGATGCTTCAGTTTTTATAGATTAGGAAAATGAGGAAGATCCAAACAAAAGATAATAAGAAGGAGGTTTCAGTGAGTTGGGAGGAAATCAAGGACAATGACATTTGTTCTATAGCCTTCCATTCACTATTTCTTCAACCTCTTTTTAAATATATACAGTACCTTAAATGGTTCCTTATGATAACACTTTTATGACTGTATACATCCTGAGCCTTTTCAAATAATTTGCTACCCATTCTCTCTTGGTTTAGCCAATTCTCACTTCTCCTTTTAAACTTATTTAAAACATTGCTTACTCTGGGACAACTGCTCTGATCACAGTTTGATTTAAAAGTTACTATATATTGTGCCCTTAGAATCACATGAATATATTTACAAAAAGCACTTATTATATTGGTTTGTATTTGTCTGAGCTCATAAAAATGTATCAAATCATTGAAGGGGGAAACCATCATATACAACTTGGTCATCCCGATGTCCATGAGTGGTTTAATAAAAATAAAGTCTCCAATCATATGTTTAGATTGAATAAATAAATAAAAGATTAAGCTTTTATTACATGCAATATAGTTTCATTGTTTTATAGATAAACCATTTCTAAGATCTGATAGAAACACCGATTAAAGAACAGATGAAACCAAAGAACAATGTAACATGCTTTATACTCCTGTGTCTCACACAGAATCCAAAGGAACAGAAAGTACTTTCTTTTATGTTCTTGTTCTTTTCCATTTTGACCATGGTGGGCAACTTGCTCATTGTCGTAACTGTAACTGTAAGTCCCTGGGCTCACCTATGTACATCTTGCTAGTTTACATTTTATGGATGTTATTTATGTCTCATCCTTTCCCCAAAAAATTATTTCAGACTTGTTCTTTGGACAAAATGCCATATCCTTCCATGGTTGTACGATCCAGCTTTTTACAGGGCACTTCTTTGATGGATCATAGGTCTTTCTTCTGTTGGCCATGGCGTATGACCGTAATGTGGTCATCTGTAAGCCCTTGCACTATTTGATTATCATGAGGCAAAGGATGTGTGTTGTGCTTCAAATAATGTCCTGAGTTAGGGATTTTCTGCACTCAGTCATTCAACTAATTTCTCTTCATGAGTTCCCATTCTGTGGTCCCAATATCATTGATCACTTTGTCTGTGACATGTACCCTTTATTAAAACTTGTCTCTACTGACACCTATGTTGTTGGACTCTTAGTGGTGGCTAATAGAGGACTGATCTGCAGTATTGTGTTTCTGCTCTTAATCATCTCTTATGGTGTCATTTTACACTCTCTAAGGAGCCTTAGTCTGGAAGGAAAGAGGAAAGCCCTCTTCTCCTGTGTTCACATATGACTGTGATTGTCTTCTTCTTTGTCCCTGTATTTTTTATGTATGCAAGACCTGCTAGGAGCTTCCCTATTCACAAATCATTGAATGTGTTTTAAGCAGTCATAACCCCCATGATAAACCCTTTAATATATACTCTGAGAAATTCAGAGATGACAAATGCTATGAAGAAACTCTGGAGAAGGAAAAATAAGATGAAGTAACAAATATGTGTGTCATCTACAACAAAGAGAGTCATTTTCTTTAGGGAACAACTTCTGGAACCCAGAAATCACCTTAAATCTAATGCACCATTTTTTAACCTTCTAAATCATCATAATTATTAAATTAAAGAATTCACTATTAGACAGTGTTATTAAATAACATTTTCCTAATATAATTTCTGTAATGGTTTATTTGTCACTGTACCTAGAACAGTATAGTAGGGAATCAGTTTTTAAAAAGTAATGATTTAATGATTGAAATTTTTTTATCATTTCTCTTATTGTAACTAATTTCTGCATTTTCATTATTAATATCCTTCTCATCCTTAGACTTTTATCATATAAATACTCATTTATTTTTATCCTTTTTATTATGCTAATTAAAATAGTTAATACTATTTAAGCTATCACCTTTATTCAATTTCAGCTGCATCATATATGATTTTTAAGTTTGCATACTTCTTGTTTTTTTTTTTAAGAATAGAAATAAATAGTTTAGATGGCAACCATTCAAACTGACATAAATGTAAAAGTAAATCTATATATTTTTCACCAGTCTTGCAGTATTCCTGCTAGAGGGATTCATTGAAATCTATTATCTAAAATTGTCAAGTAATAATCCTTGCAAAGACAAGCATATTTTTATATATGTATGTGTTTATTCTATGCATGTAAATGTTTTCCTTTTACTATTCAACATCTTTAAATTCTTTCCATACCAGTTCATTTAGACCTAACTTCTTCTCAGGTATCCGCATACTGCATAAATACCTCAAAGATATTTCCTAAAGTTAATGTAAACAATTCTCTTCATGTTGTTTCCAATCAATTTCTATGACAAATAATTCTATAATAAACACATCTTTTTACAAATGTGCATGTTTGAGTTCCTAGACATGGATTTGATTTTTGGTGGGCCAAACTGAATATTTATTTAAAATTTTGATGTTGTAAGTTATTGCCAAAATGCCATCCACAGGCTTCTATCAACTGTGCCCCTTTACATAGTCTGTGAGAATATGTTTGTTCTCTTTCTCAACAACCAGTGCTTGATAAACATTTATGATATTTGACAAGCTGATTAAAGAAAATATATTTAATTTTTATACTTTTTGTTATTCTTAGAAATAATTATTTGCATACTTGCTTTACATGCTTAAAAATTTTTTTTGCATTTCTTTAAGTGTGAATTGCTTTTCAATGCCTTTTACCAATTTTCTCCAATTGTTGATATTTTCCATATTAATTTTTATGAGTTAACTATATACTAAATATTTTATCCCTTTTACCATTATATATGTAATTATTATATTCCTGGCTTGTGTTTAATTTTAATTTTTATGCTATGCAGAAGATATTTGGCCATGTAGAATATTTTTATATTTACATATCTGATTTATCAAAATTATATATTTTCATATCTTCATTAGAAAGAATTTCCATGCTTCTCTTTTTATCAAAATAGTCTTACTCAATTTTTTAAACATTTTGTAAAAATATATTTTCTGGTATTTTATTTTAAATTTAAATTTTTGATCTATCTGATGTTTTTTAAATATATATATAAGGAATTATATAAGGATTGAATTTCAGATTTTAGTTTTTTTTCAGGATAGCTGTGTTTTTATAGTTACATAATTAAATTTTATCCACTGACTTGAAATCCCAGAATTCTGTTGCATTTATCTTATTTTTAGTGTGCCATTTTAGACACAATATAATTGCATTATATTTAAAACACATTTTGTCGTCTGATAAGCCTAGTACTCCCTCATTACAGTTCTTTTTTAGAATTATGCATATTCTTGCATATTTATGCTTCAAATTAAATGTAAATAAATTAAAAGTCTAGGTACAAAACAAAGCTTAGCTTGTAATTTCAAAGAGATTTTATTCATGAAGATTAATTTAGAAAGAGTTTATATCTTTTGAAAATTGAGAATTCTTATCCATGCAGAGGGATTGTCTTTGATTTAGTCAAGTTTTCCTTTGTTGTCCTGATTAGTCATTAATATTTTCTTCCTGTCTTATTTATCTTTTATAGATGGCTTTTGTCTTCATCCATGAATCCTAAAATGCCCAGCTCACTCACTTGCTATAAAGAAAAACCAATTTTTTAAATGAGATATATGTCTTAAGTCTTTGATAAGCATCTTTTCCATGCTATTAAAATCATCCTGCCAATAAATGCAGGGAAAGCCATTATTACAAATTGGCAGGTGCTAAGAAGACATGGTCTTGGTTAATTCTCCTAAGAGCTTTATGAAATAGATAACTCATATTCCTGTTATTCTGAAGAGTTTAACTGAAGCTTAGACAATTTCTATTTTTCCTAAATTAACAAGCTAGTGAATACTTGAGATGGGACTTGAACCTTGTGGTTTGGTTCACATTTAAACACTTAAACCTTAAACATTTAAAGGCTACACTCTTAAATACTTCCTAGTGGAGAGAGACAGGCATTAAACAAGTAATCAAAATTTAAAAAATAAATAAATTTATTGTGAAAAATGCTAAAGAGAATGAAGCAGGTGACGTGATAGAGAGTGACTTAGGGCAACAAGGGTCAAATGACACAAGAGCAAATATTTAATGCATTTATCTAACTATGTCCAGATTTGAGCAGCAACAAACAGGGGACATGAGTAAAACCATTAGAGGGGTGTTTATTGGGTGTAAAAGGTGATTTTATTTGACCTGCATTATTATCGTTACCCACTGTCTTCTATTTGGATTAGAAGACCACCACCAACAATAAGTGTATTAATATTCAGCTCTAAATTCAGATGACGATGAAGATAAATAAAACATATTTCTTCCAGCAACCGCCTTTACCCAGTAGCTTTGTGTGTCTTTTCTGGCAGTTTCTTTAGTGGTCTTTTTGGTGCAGTTCACAGCATTGATCTCTACTTTGTCTCTTTATGTCCTACTTTTCTTTTAATTTAGACAATTTTCTTCCTATGTAAATTCCCTGTATTCACTTAGAAAAGCTGAGCTAAGAAGATTAGCAGAAAGAAAGCTCTGTTTAACCAAATTTACATTTAATTCTAATTGGCTTTTTCATGGCCTATTAAGCCTGGCAAAATTGCTTCCCACTCAAACGTCCCTTTCTCTGACTTCATATGGGCCCACTCTCCCGTGTTCACTGATCTCCCATCATGATGGCCTCATTTTTGCACTAGGTCTTTGCACTAACTCTTCCTACTTCTTGAAATTACCCTCTTCTAGATCTTAGCATTTCTGGTTTGTCATATCACTTAATCTACAGTTCAAATGTCCCCTCTTAGAGAGGGCTTCCTTAACCATCCATTGTAAAGTCTTCTATGTCCTGGAGTTATTTTCTATCACTTCACTCTCTTACATTTTCTCTAAGGCATTTTTACAATCTAATTTACCTAATGTATTTGTTTTTTGCCTTTTTCTCTCCTAACATGACTATAAACGTCATGATAATATAGGCATTATTTGTTTTATTAACGACTGCATTTGTAGCACGTACAAGAAAGTTTGGTAGAGAATAAAGGTTTAATAAACATTTCCTGAATAAATGGCTATCATCTCCACTTAACCCAATGAAGTGTAATTGCGTTTGTGAAAAAGATGCTTGTTACC
>JAQZBX010005428.1:0-56409 GCA_029593785.1 Cabassous unicinctus
CAGCTGAAGGCAGAGTCTGTGTCCGGCTGCGAGCAAACCGCGAGCGCGGAGCGCGGAGCCGGCGCGCGGGAGGCAGAGCGGCCGAGGCGCGGGGCGCCTCCCGGTGGGCAGCGCGGGAACTGCGGCGGCGCCTGGGCCCGCGGGCGGGCGAGAGGGGGCCCCTGAGGGCCGGTGCCGCCAGCGACCTCCCGGCGGCGGGGAGGGGCCGCGAGCACCCCGACAGTCCCGGCGACCCCGAGCTGCGGGGATGGAGGCGCGAGTCGAGCGGGAGAGACGGCGGAGAGGCGGGGGCGGGGCCTGCGGGGCCGAGGGGCAAACTTGCCGCCGCCGCCCCGGGAACCGAGGCCCGAGCGGGCGGCGTCGCGCGTGGGAAGGGGCGCAGGGCGCCGACGCGCGAAGGCGCTGGCGGCGGAGCGGCCCGCAGTCCGAGGTGCGGGAGCTGCGGTGTATCGACCTCAGGTGCGGAAAGGAGGCGCAGCCCGCACCCTGCACCGCCCTGCGAGAAGGGGCAGCCCACTCCGGGCCTGAGGAGTTATTAGCCCGGCAGGCTTCGGCGGGCAGAGGGCGCCTCCTGGTGGGGTTTTCGGGAACAGCGTGAGGGACGAGCGTGCCGTTACTCCAGACACTGCAGCCAGAGTGGTGCGGAGGATGGAGAACCGGGAGGTTGACGGGGAGAGAGACAGCCAAATTGTTCTAGGCGTCTTAAGAGAAACAGCTTGCACGAGTAGTTCCCGGGCACTATTTTATCAAGGCAAACGCCTTGGGGGGGACTGTCACCCTCATGTTATGTATGAGGACCCCGAGGCTAGGAGAGGTGAAGAGACGGGCCCAGAAGCACACGGGTGATAAAGTAGCAGGACCAGGATGGCACCAAGCTTTCCAACACAGGGTTCAATGCTCACCTACTACACAGCGGCCCTGAGGCGGCGGCTGGGGAGTGGGGGATCCTGGAATAAATAAGAGGCAGCCCGAGGGACCTCCTCAAGCCTATCACAGCAGCTCTTTTCCAACCCACAGGGTCTAGGTCTTGGGCCGACCATCACACTGACCCTGCAGCCCTCCCATCTTTAATGGCCAGTGCCCCCACACACACCATCAGCATACCCAAAGCCTAGTTAAGTTCTTTGTAAAGGAGCCGATTCCTAATTAAATTCTCTGGTTGGGTCCTGGGCCAAAAGGATGGTATCTACACTACAGAATATACACTGAGCCTGCCTCTCCCAGGGAGGACTAGTGGCATGGACCAGTCCTGAATGTCCCACTTCTCCGTGAACCAAGCTGCAGGGAGGAGTGAAACACTATTTAGCACCTACTGGGTACCAACACTGCAGAACTTACACAAGTGTTATTATTCCCAATAACCTTCACATCAACTTTGCAAGATAGGTGTTTAGATGACACCAACCCCATTTTACAGACGGGAATACCTGTTCAAGTTTAAGATCACCTGTAAGCCAGCCACAATCTGGGGTTAATAGGCTATGCAGAACTAATTTCTAATTCCAGCTCCATTCCCTCATTCTGTCCTCATTTGCAAAATGGGCACAGTAGCAGCACAACCTAGCAAAAAGTACACTGGGCTGGGATGAACAAGCCTTGGCTTCAGTTTCCACATCTCTAAAAGTGAGGAAAGCAGACTAAATGAGCTCTAAAGTTACTTCAGACTCTGAAATGCCAAACATGGATCCCTGGCCCCTTTCACTGGAAGGTTGTGACATCAGTAAGACAAACCATAAAGGCTCTATTTTATTCTTATTCTCTTGCTTGAGAAGCACATTTTATTATGGGGAAACTTTTGGCAGAGTCAGAGAGGTTGTGGAAGGATCTGGAAGTAGCCATGGCTGTGGCCTAATAATGACCCCAATTTCTCCCCTTCCAGAGAGGATGATTCTTTCTTTCCCTTGCTCAAGGACTCTGCCCTGGAAGCAAGGAGCCCTCTCCAAACCAGATGGTGGGCAACGATGCCAGAGAGGCCTACCTCTCACCCCACCCTGGTTGTTCCCCACCTACTTTCCTATCTCATCCTCTGCTACTAGCTGCTGAGTTTTGAACTTGCTGCTTGCTCTTTATTCCTGAATATCAGTGCCACTTGTCAATCAAATTTTAATTCCAGACAAGCTAATTTCCCTAGCTCAGCTCTAGGGGCCAGGAGGTCAGCCCAGATCATTTTTGGATTGCACAGCAGTGATATGTCAGACGGGGAATCAAGCTCGCCCAGTTGCTCTACCTCTAAGGCTGTTGCCTTAAATAAGCAGGAGGGTTGGGAAACATGGCTCCCTCCTTTAGATCCAGTCTGAAGTATCCCTCAGCCCACTGCTATGCTGTGCTAGATGCACAGGGTTCATTGTGCTTGGGCATCATGATTAAGCCTGGTAGATGCAGGAGTTTATTCTGGATTTATTTTTAGCTTCTTCCTTCTTTGTATCTTCCTCAGGTATACCCATCAAGCAGAATTCTTGATTTTAAGTTAATCTACTCTCTCTTTTCCAAAGGTGCTTTTAAAGGTTCATCACAAGTTCATAATGAGCCCATTGCATAGATGGGCCAACATGGCGACCAAGTGACTTATCCTCACATTGCTTACTGGCACATGCCAACATCACATCGCCATCTCTTAGAAACTATTGCCATCATCTTCTGACTGGTCTCCCTGACTTTAGACTGGCTTCCTCTAATAATCACAAATAGCTGCCCAAGTGATGTGTTTCAAACAGGCTTTACCTTTTCACACCCTAGCTTACAGTTCTTTCATGACCCCATAGGACACATACGGTAAAATCGAGTCCAAAATTCCTTACCATAGCACATGAAGTCCCTGATTACATCTACCTCACCCATCTTCCTCTAATCCCCATCTCATACTACATCAATAAAAAATGGCTTATAGTCCTCTGTTCTTCCTATTTTATGCTTCTGTGCCTTTAACATACTGAATTCTTCCAGGAATCCACCCCTACCTCCGTCTCCCCACCCCCTCCTCCCCACATGAATGCCCCTACCTGGCAATCAGGTAGGTGCTCAATAAATGTGTTGAATAAAACAACATGGAATGTTAGTGGGATCCACAATTATGACAAATCAAATTTGTTCCTGTCATTGGTCCAGATGAGTCTGATGAGTACCTAACTAGCAAATAAGGAAACCATTTTTCCACTAAGCTTGAAGCCTTTACATACCTAAGCTGAAGTTGGGGCTCACATCTGGGGAACTTGGGGAGGAAGGAAGCAAAAGCCTGATATGACCCATATGGCCATTTAGTACTAAAATTCAGCAATCCTACCAGAGTACTTAAACTCCAGATTAAAAGAAGGTAAATTCTCTGTCTCCTTTTTATTACCTGTTTGGGGAATAAATGGTTCATTCCTAAAGGATATTGTCTAACAGAACCAGTGTAGAAGCAGAATTGAAGTTAGAATTGTTCTTTGGTTTTTACTCATGCCTTAAAGAATGCAATAAGCAGTGGTTTTGCCCAAAGACATTATGGGCAAGTGTTGGCAAAAGCGCAAATATATATGAATGTGGGTTTAGATGTGCATACATAGCCCCCAAGCCTCAAAGCAGCATATTGCTCAGGCTAGCTGGCTGCAAAGACCACATTTAATGTTAAGAAATCCCACCCCTGCTTAATAACTATATTATAATACGGCTCCCTTCCCCCAGCGTCTCATCTCCACTTCATTGGTCTAGGCGCACACTGAAATTAAAATGAAAATGTGGATCATCCTTGATCAGAATATTACCTGCCTCTCATTCTGTAGCCTTGCTCTCAAGCTGAATGTGGGAACCTAATGCCTCACCACATGTCTCAGTTTCCATTTACTAATCTGCAAAGGAGATAAGCTGCTATGGTAAACAGTTCTTCAACAAACCTTTGATGCCCATTATGTTCCAGACACTGAAAACAAAATAGAAAACAAGATAAATTCAGGTCTTGTCTTCTTGGGAGTTTACAGTCAAGCAAAAGATATAATAGAGGTAATAGAGACTCTTCTTCCAACAGTTTTGGTCCATTCTGATGTCAGATATTTTCTCTATGGTATTTCCCATACAATTAACTCAGTTACATGGTCATAGTCTAGGCCGGCCGGGGGTTGGGGGTTGAGGGTAGGGACAGGGTATGTGATTAATGGTAACTACAGAGTTGGAACCAAAGGCCTTTAACACCCACAGTTTTCAATCTGAATCCTCCATGGACCTACCCTAGAGCTGGAGGTCTGCCATGGTGGCTGTGCCTATAAGGCTTGTAACCAGTGCCGAGAAAACAGAGGTACTATGCTCACTTCTTAGAGCGGCATCTTGCTTGTGATGAGCTTTATACTTCCACATCCATCTTTCCTTGCTTGATTTCACTGTCTAGGAAGGTTCCATTACATCATATTATAGATATAAACCACTCAGTAAAGCTGGGTTAAAACTCAGGGCTTCTGGCTTCAAAATTGAAGCATGATACATAAAAGGCACTGGTCAAAGATGACTGTGAAAAAGGGTTAACTCATTTAAATCAAATTGGCTAAAATGTTAAGGATTAAAGAAGTTGCATTTTTCCCCCATTCTTTCATTGACTTCCTTTTCAGTCTCCAATAACAAAAGCATTTGAATAAACAATACAATGAACAGAAGGAAGAGGTGGGGGTGAGGGGCATGAGGAATAGGGTGGCATTTTCTACTGGGAAGCAAAGCGTAATCCTACCAGAGTACTTAAACTCTGGAAGGGACATAGAAAGGGGTCTGTCATCTCAATGCACTGTTCCCAAAATATAAAAAAACAAGAGGGCATTGCCATATTACGCTAGGTGTCTGGGATTTGCAATTTCTCCGGACTAGTTTTGTCCAGACAGTGGCATTAAGTCTTCTTATGAATCACCATGAAATGACTCAGGGATATTATAAAGGTACTTGAAGTCCTCCCACTCCCCAAAATGTGTTTGTGTATGTATGGAGTACATGTATGTGTGTGTGTGTGTGTGTGTGTGTGTGTGTGTGTGTATATATATATATATAATGTGCATATATATATATATATATATATAATGTATGCATATAAATGTATGTGTATATATATGTATACACACACACATATATTTCAACATAATGTTAGCCAGTTCTCTTTTTCAGCTCAAACACCAATTCATTAAGCAGTTTTTCTCTGCCAAGTACTATATTAGCCATTGTAGCTATTGCAGCAGAAAGAAAGAAAATCAGATACGGTTCCTACTTTCAAAAAGCTTTTAGTCTGGTGCATTTAATTTTACCTCCCAAAGAAAAGTCTTTCAAATTTTATCTCAGAGCAAATTTAAGGAGATTGTGCTTGCTCAAGGAATTCAGAACAACAAAAGGAGTAAGATAGCAGGATTTCTATTCAAACAGGACAGATTTCTTACTCATCCTAGCTAAACAAGTGATGGGCTATATTCAAGAGCTATACTAGGTAGTGGGCTATGCCCAAGTTTGAAATAATGGAAGAGGTACTTTACTCACTAGCTACAATCAGAGCAAAAGTTTTGTACTGAGTACCACATAGTTATACTAGATTTTAGACAAAACTCTTAATTTTAGAAGAAATTAGTTATTATCTTAATTTGGAAAAGACTAAGTTGGGGTAGCTGTCTCCAAGTATTTCAGATATTTCCTATGTTGCTCCACAATCAGGACAATGGATAGATGTTACAGAGAGGCCCATTTTAGCTCAAATAAGAAATGATTTATGAGATGCCTCAGTAGATAAAGAGCTCCCCAGCACTGGAAGTATACAAACAGATGGCTGGCCATCTGCCAGGATTGCTATAGAGGGTATTCCAGCACAGGATTAGGAGATTGAATGAGGTAACTTCCAGCTCTAAATTCTCAAATTCTCAGTTTGTTTCTTTAGCCCAAGGCTAAAAGGAATTTCAATCTTTAGAGAAATGTAATATTTCATCTTGAAAGTAAAACCTTGCCTTATGTATTTGGGCCTTTTTCTATAAATGCATGGGCACTTTTCTTTGAATGCAGTGAAGATACTTAATACTAGAAAAAGCAATAATTACTTAAGTGCTCTATTGACAAAGGTAATATTATTGACACACTCAAGCATTACTAAGTAAATAGCATTAATGGTTCTGTTTAAAAAAAAGACTGTATTTACATGAGAGGAAGGTAAGTTCCAAAATAAGATCGATCTGAATAGATAAACATCATGCTTGTTTTTAAAATGACTTCTTATAACACACACACACACACATTCAGGAATGAAAAAACTGAGAGCGCATAAAAATTAAAAAGTATCTGAATTTATCTGCTGCTTTTATGCCTCAGAGTCAAGTCTGTACCTCCTGCTAAAGGAAGGATAGTTTTCTCTGTGCAAAGCACTAAGCACTTGGACAAAGCTCAGCACATACAGTACTACCTTGTTCTTCTGAACACAAATACACTCCAAGCTGCCCTTCCCCTCAATCTGATGGCGCACACTACCTTTCAAATAGTAATTAATTAGGCCCACTGTAGAGGTGATATGGCTGACTTAAAAGTTGCAGGGAAAGAGGAATAGAGAAACATTCAGTAACCAAAATAGAAAATAAGACTTCTCTTTCCCAATACCCAAAGACAAGATTTTCATTTTTCAGTAGTGATCTAAGGATCTGTTTTATGTTGTAGTTGGATGGAGGGAGAAAGTGGACTAAAAGGTGGATGGAGGCAGGAAGGGGTATTAAATAAAGTTATACCTGGGGATGTGTTTTCATCCTTCATTGATTTAGTGAACAGTTACTCAGGGATATCTGTGTGCCAGGCCCGGTACTATTGCTGGGGAAACATCCATGGGCAGTTGTGGCTCCTGTCCTCTAGGAGCTCAGTCACTCCCCTGAGGCACAGAGGGGCAGCATTTTCCCTGCACTTCTGTAGCTGACATCCCCACTACCCTTAGCTCAATACATTACTCACTAAGAACAAAATAACTCCAAACGCCTGCATAAATATTTTTTAATGCATTGCTTATACATAAATATATGCAAAGGGAATCCTAAGAGTTCTCAGGGTAAATATTTTTCATTTCCATCATTATGTAGGTACATAGTCCATCTCATCACCACTCATTATTCATAATAACTAGCAGTTGCACAGTTTGCAAGTGCTTTTGAGGCAGGATAGAAGAGGAACCTAAGGAAGAAGGGGGCAGAAAACCTAGTAAGCCACACAAACAGAAACTGAGGCAACGGCCTGCTGACTTCCATCCACCTGCTGACTCACACAGGCAAGTTAGGAAAGGGCAGCTTAAAAGCACACACCCTGCAGCTCACAGCACATACACCCAACAGTTGCGTTATCAGAAGGCAGCCAGCAGCATCATTACATAGTGGCAAAGAGAGAAGGGGCAGGAGGGGCTCCACCACCACGCCCCACCCATTTTCGGGTTACCTTAAGTCTCGTGGACAGTGACAGAGGCCAGTCACTGCTGGCCAACACACCCTGCAGAGCTCATGGACAGCAGCCAGCAGCCAATCACCACCAGACAGCAACCTGCACACCCCCAAGCAAATCAAACCACACACTAGATTTCCCTTGCTTAGTTTCAAATACGCCAATCAGTGCAGACCCTGGAGTCCCGTACCCCCATAAAACAGGGGACCCCAGGACAGAACTTCGCATCTCTCTCCCTTGAGAATGCCCACCTTCCACTTTGAAGGTATACTTTTGTTTCCTTGCTTTACCCCCCAATAAAGTCTTTGATTGCCTGATTTATTTGTGGCTCGTCCTTGAATTCTTTCTGGCGACGAAGCCAAGAACCTGGACACCGACTCTGATGACCCACCATCACGTGTGCTCCTCATCACAACCCTGGGAGTTGCATTTCAAAGATGAGGAAAGTAACTTGCTCAGCAGTAAATGATGGGCCTTGAAGTTGTTTTTTCTTATTTTAAACCAGAAAATTCTCCTTCCACAATAGTTATATTTAAGAACCACACTGCCATCCTGATATAATACACAGAGAACCTGATATACACTGTGTTTAACTAAACATTGTACCATTTATTGTGTAAGTGAGCTAAAATCCACACTCTTATCCCTCAAGGTTCCAGGCTCTTTCTTCAGAACTGAGCCAGCCACCAACTTTGCCTTGGGCCAAAGGAAAACATCAGAACATTCTTTGCAACGTGAAAGACACAGGTGAAACCAAAACTGATGGAAAATCCAACCTATTGTTTGAAGTAAGAGCAAAAATTAAGGTAAAAATCAGCTTTGTTTTTAATGTAAGTTTCAGTGTATTTTGTTTCTGTCTTATTTTGTGTTTTGTTTTCTATATTTATGTCTACCCCAAGAACAGGGTCTTATGTTTATTAATTTAATAGAAAAATATTTGGAAAACATCCTCCAAGATGACAGAAACATTGTCCACTATGTATTTTTGAGTCACTAGGACTGAAAGTAAATTCACAAGAATTCTAGACTCTCAAACCAGGCAGAACCATGCTATTCTTCATGTTTAACAGAGCACATGGTTGACATTTAATCAATGTTAGATAATAAAAATAGAAGTATCTCAAAGAAACACTATCTGAAGAATCTGGTTAAGCACAAAGTAAACGAGCTCCCATCATAACACTGGGTTTGCGTGGCTAAGGCACCTTCCTCCTGGCTCCTGCCATGGTGCTGGACCATGCTAGATGGCATTTTTAACCTAACACCATGGTGAGGGAGTGAAAACATAAGCTCTTTTGTTCAGCTCCCTTCCCTAATTATACCTCGGATCTAAATAAAGAAAAAACAGCACATATGGATCAGAAATAAATTAGAAGTAAACGAAAAGCAACAGAGTAGAGGATTTAATCACAATCAGTGGCAGGGTCAGAGGAAATGGACAGATGGGCACGCCAAATTATCTACAATAGCACAAAACTGAGACAGACATTCAAAACCAGAGATGAGTCAAGAAATTAAACTTGGTTTCCATGTTAATTTAAAACTGTTTGGGGCTGAAGGAAGAAGCAATGGTAAGTCCAGCAGGTAAACTGGTCATTAATACCTCGCAAAACAGTAACTTCAGCTAACAGGAAATATTATGACTTCTCCAGAGAAAAGGGGGAAATTCAGGTGTACTCTCCCATCCATAGAGCTCAGTTTAATACATTGTATTCAAGAGAGTGAATAAATATCAACAAGACTAAAACATTGATTAGGGAAAATACTTCACAGTACTGACACCTGGAAACAAACAAACCAGTTAAAAAAGTAGGCAGGGAGATTTAGGTTGTTTTATTCCTCTCAAAGTTACACCAGTGATTTGTGGATCCAGCTGCCCAACGTGGTGAATGATTTAGGGGTGGGGGAGAAGCAGAGGGAATGAGAGGTGGGAGGAGATGCTCCCTTGAAGACTGCTACTATTGGGTTTATTACAGTGTTTTATGAAGCAATACAAGCAGACATCTCCTGCTAACACCAGGATTGCACTAGACATACAATGTAACAAATGGATTGTAAAAGGATGCCAAATCTTCCAGATGATTGGATCTAAATAAATTGTCTCCTGTCTAAGCTTTTGGTGCCACATCATTTCATAGTACTTGTCTAACCTCTGCCAAAAGAAGGATAAGAGGTCTGAGGTTAGGGCAAGAGTCTAGGAGACAATTCCTTGATTCTTTCACACACTTTATAAACTTTCAGTTTATATTTTTTCATTAGCAAAGAGCATAGGGCTATTAGGAAGGTCAGGTCTGCAACCTTATGCTAAATATGCCCACCTTCTACTTTCTTAATATCACTGGATCTTTGGGGGTAGAGGAGAAACACTGAAAATAAACACAAAATTCTCTTGGCACCTCATGCAGCTTCTTGAGATCCAAAAGCACCTCACATAGATCTCTCCACACAAATGCACATGCATCCTGAAGAGAAAACCAAAATTACTGGCAAATTGACCTAACTGGCAGTAAAGGCACAGACCATCAGAGATCCCATCAAGAGTCTTAAAAAAAACAAATACAAAAACACAAACCAACCATACATTTTCACAGCTCATTCCAACAATGTCATTGCTCTTATGTTCCTCTACTTGGTGCTATGGAATTTGGGGGCTATCGGGCAATCAAAAAACAAAATGTATTTACTGGACGTTTGGTGTTGTAAAAAGCATATGAGAAATAAGAATTATTTAACTAGTGCTTACTATATGCTAGGCACTTTACACTTTACACACTTTATTTCATTTTCATCACTAGATCCCTATGAAGTAGGTACTATTATTACCTCCATTTTGCAGATAATGAAATTGAGGCTTAGTGAAGTTAGCTTACTTGCCCATTGTCACATAGGGTAGTAAGTGGCAAAGTCAGGAATGGGTTACTGTGCTAGAGAGTAAGTTCCCTACTATGTTTAGGCATCTCCAGTGAAAGCATGAGGATGAAGGCTTTGAGTCATTCGGTATGGGGACAGAGTAGATGATCACCAAGGTACTTTTTTTTTTCCTCTTCCATCTTTTTTTTAAAGATATATATTTCCATACTCTAAGATTCACCATTTTAAATTGTACAATTCAGTGGTTTTTAGTATATTCACAAGTGCCACCATCACCAACTCCAGAATATTCTAGAACCCATTAGCTGTCAGTCCCCATTCTCCTTTCCCTCCAGTCCCTTAGCCCCAGTGGAGGTAACTGCAATCTATTAAGGGAGAAAGATAGAAGAGCGATATTCATGTACTGGGCTCATCTTCTCTCCACTATTTGATTGTAAATATTTTTAAGGACAGAAACTATTTCTGCAGCTGGGTAATAAAGACAGGGCTTTGGTGACACAGACCTCACCTTGAAAACCGGCCATACTACCAGGGACATGATCAGCACTAGCCTCAGTTACCTCATTTGTAAAACAGAACAAACACCCCCTTACCTTTGTGAGGTTTTTGTGAAGAATTGAGGTAATGTATGGAAAGTGTTCAGCACCTGACACATAGTTTACACTCATTAAATTGTAGCCATTGCTTTTAATATTCAACTTTGAATCCTCTGTAAGACATGGCACACCACCCTGCAAAGAATGGGTGCTGGAAAATACTTGTACTGCTAAGTGGGGCTGCAGGGTCAGGTGGAGTAGGTAACCATAGGTGCAGGAAGAGTTAGACAAAGATTGTAGGAAATGAAATGAAATGATGAGCTTGAAAAGATGATCAGGGTTTGAATAGAGGAGTGAGACGTGCATTTCAGACTGGGATAAAAACAAAGGTCAAGGCAGAATCTGGAATGCTCTGCGGAGAAGGTAGGGAGGAGGTTAAGCATTACTAAAGGACAGGGCTCAAGATGGGTAATAGAACAAAATTAAGTTGGTTGGACAAATTATGGACATACCAGAAACTAAGCAGAGGAGTTTAATCTCAGTACAACAGAACCACGGAGCCACTGGAAGTTCTGAACAGATAAGTAACATGATGAAAGGAGTGGTTTTTGGAAAACAGGATGAGTAGCCATGTGCATGATGGATTGGAGAGCAGGAAGCAGCAGTTTATGCAGGCATTTTTAGAGATCCAGATGCACAGTAAAATGACCTTCTGACAGTAGGAATAGAGAAAGAGGTAAATCAGAGAGACATTTTGAAAGAAAAAAGAAAAAAAAAAAAGCCATAGGCCCCAGTAACTAATGCTATAAATGATACTAATCTTTAGACTCCTTTCACCAAGCCCTAGATTTTGTTTTTGTTTGGTTTTTTGGTTTGGTTTGTTTTTTTCTCAAACTATCTTCATATGCTCTGCTCCCCCCAAGTCCTTGTTTTCTGAAACAAAGCTTAGAATAAGTTAATCAACTATTAATCTTCAGTCACTGCTGCCAAGCTAGTCTGGCCTGAGATAGAAAGATTCCTTCTTACTCTAATCTGCCAAGGTGTGCCCCACCTTAACTGTAATTCAGCTCAGAACTTCTCTGAAGAGAAAGGTGGGAGGAGAATAAAAAAAAAGTTGAAACTCAAGTTACTCATAACTCATTTTTAAAGACCCAAAGCCTTCCTTCACATACTCCTATTAGTGTGCACATATCCCCATAGGAAGCAAACATTAGGTTCTGTCTGTGTTGCAGCTAAGTGTCACTGACTGCCCAACTATAGTAGAATTTATTCCAAAGAGGCCAGTTTCTAAAAGGGAAAGAACAAAGGCAGCTGGGAATATGTGACAAGGTGGCAAGGCATAGGGGCAGTTTTGTCCCACATCCATTCCTTTCATTTGAGCTATTAGTTTGTAAATATTTGATTGCATAAAAGCTTCCAAGTTCTCTGGGACTTATTCTACTGGCAGAACCATTTTCTCTGATGGAGCCTTTTGCTCACTAAATGTTCAATTCAGCTAGCTCATGTTCCAGGGACTCAAATTTTGTGAAGTTTCAAAGTTTCATTTACTGTTTAGAACATGTATCACACAGGACATGCACTGGAATGGAGATAAGACCTGTCAGTCTCTCCTTAGCCAATGCTCAGCACATCTCTTCTGAACCAGAAATGTCAGATTTTCTTCCACTAAAGTCCCCAAGATCCTTTGAAACTGGCAGTGAGAGCAGCACAAAAGAAGAAATGAAAATATTGCCTCATCAGATTGCAGATAATACTGAACTAGAGGAAGTTATCAAATACTCCAAGGAAGAGGAGAGAAAGAATTCTCCTGGGGCAGACTTCAGTGACTAGATATTAAAATTATATTCTCATTTGAAGCAACACCCGAAGTAGGGAGAGAAAAGGATAAAGCTCACCTGAGACTACCCAGGGAGTCAGTGGTAAGCTGTCTCTATGTTCCTGTGTTATCAATCTCACAGAATGTCAAAGTTGGAGGGATCTCAGAAAAAAACTGTGGTCCAACTTTCCACTGTTAAATGAGAAAACCAAGGCCCAGATGACTTGTTCTAAGTTAGACAGCTCATATCAGTGCAGAGGCTAGAAAGAACTCACTGTGGTTTGGTCTTACTTCCTTGGTATATATGGCCCTCTCCCTATGAATAGGAGGGGAAGGTAGTTAAGAAATCCCAGAAACCCTGTCATACTCCAGATTTCAGGCCATGTCTGGGCTTTAGGGTTTCTCAGAAATGGCGTCAAAGTACTTTTATGATTTGAATATGAAAACCACTTATTCTCTGAGGTGCAGTAAACATAGCAGTCAATGCATTTTTAGGAAGACAAAACACAAACTCTTATTAAATAACAATATAACTCAGTATTCCATTAAGAATTAAAAAGAATACAATAAGCAGCCTCATAATATTTTGAGAGACTAGAGATGTTTCAAAACCAAAGATGTTAACTGGAAGATAAACCTAAGTACTATAAGCACATTATACATGGAAGGGGGTGTTCAGCAAGATGAAAACCACTGCAATTATACATGATTATTGAAAATTTTCTGGAACATCCTCTACCACCACATCCTGCCCCCGTATAACAGTGCCCAAGTCCAATATTAGATTTCTCTTACTATAAAACCACCGTTCTTACAAAATCAAATATAAAGTTTATTTTCTTTCTTTATATTTAGAAGACAAATTAGGTTAAACAAGCATATTATTATAGAGGTCAGCAAACTAATTTTTATAAAATGAACACACACACATACCACCAGGGTTTAGACACACAACTATTATAAAACATGAAATGTGGCTATGTTAGCAAGGGAGATGTTTATGTATTCTAAATACATAATCATTTTTTTCCTTTCTGACATAAGTACTCAGATCCTGGGATGACAGGAACCAACTTTGGCGGGGGATACCAATCACATGTTTGATGATTTCTCATTCAATCCTCACAACAATCTTGTTAGGTAAGTATTATTTGCCTCATTTTACAGATGAGAAAATAGACACCAACTGAGAGGGTAACATGCTTGGTGTCACAATGCAAGTGAAGAGGTGGAATTGAATCCAGATTGTCTAAATTCAGGCTCTTTTCACTACTCCAACAGTTGTCAAAGTGTGGTCTGCAAACCCCTGGTGGTCTCCAAGACTCTCCCCGGGGGCTAGGAAGTCAGAACTATTACCATAAAACCATGAAGACACCCTTTGCCTTTTCACCATGTTAACATTTGCACTAATGGTACAAAAGCAAAGGAGGGTGAAACTCCCAAAAGCTTAGCACAAATCAAGGCAGTGGCATCAATCTGACAGTCACCATATTCTTCACTGCCACTCACTTGCAATACAAACAATGCCAGTTCCACTTATGAATACCCTGGATGAAGCAGTCAAAATTAGTAATTTTATTAAATCTCAACCCTCGAGTGCACATCTTTTTAATATTCTGCGATGAAATGGAAAGTATGCATGAAGCACCTCGGCTGCATAGCAAAGTATCATGGTTGTAGCTCAAGGAAAAGTACTTGGGGAACTCTGTGAGATGAAAGCTAAACAAGTCACTTTTTTTTTTTCTTTAATCAAAGACCATTCTTTACTAGAAAGAATGACTGATAAGCAATGTTACAAAATCATGCATGGGTAAAAGACTGCATTTTTCATGCATTTAAAGTGTCAAACAGACTAATGGACTTTAATGTAAGAGTACGAAAAGTTCATTGACAGGATTTCAGATTCCATATTGCATCTACCCTTTAAGAGACTATCACTTCTCAAGTTTCAGTGTAGTATCAAAGAAGAATACTCACAATTACCTGAAAAGGCTACAGAAATACTCCTCCCTTTTCTAAGGATACAATCTGTGTAAACTGGATTTTCTTCATACACTTCACCCAAAACAATATCAAAACAGACTGAACGCAAAAGCAGATATGAGAATCCAGCCATCTTCTTCTTCTACGAAGTCAGAAAATAAAGAAATTTTTAAAAATATAAAAAATTCTTGCCAAAAAACCTTTTTATTGTGGAAAACAAAGTAATTTTTCATAAAAAATTGATGTTACCATGTAATAGGTTTACTATTTTTAAAAAATGAGTTAATAAATGTTTTTAAATTTTCTCATTTTAATTTCTAATAGGGTAAATATTGCTAGATTTAATCCACATGAACATAAGGTCCTCAATAAGGTCCTGAGGTCAAAAAAAGATTGAGAACTCCTGCACTATATCATGTTACTAGCCTCTAACATTTAAAATAATAGTAGTAGAAAAAAATTTTTTCTGTACAGATACTTCTCCAAAAATTTAGAAAAGATTACCAAGAGGTACCCTAATTAGTGTTATTGATCAGGATGTGTTTAGGCAGCCCCAATCCTCTGGTCACATACACAAAGAAAGGGATCTTCTGAAATAAGTGTTGTAAAGGAAGCTTTACATTATTGGTAGCTCAAAAAGCAGCCTAATCAAATGAAGGAAAATGGCTAGAAAAAAAGCTTTACCTATCTTAAATGATTTCAAACCAAGGCCTCTGCTGACCCAAGGAATGATGATGTCTCACTAGTAATAACGGGTGGCAAAACAAACATATTCTGTGACAGCTAAAATCAAGGAATTGCTTTCAATTAGTCACAAGAATTATACTTAACGTTATAGGGGGAAAAAAGGAAAACTACACCCAGCTATTTACCTATGACATTTGTCATAGTAGAAAGACATCAAGTTGAAGAGCAACTTCTTAATCAGGATAGATCCTCTTATATTTCACGTCAGTATTAAATCTTTGGTGAACCAGTTATTTAGCTTGGAAGAAGACAGCAAAAAGTAGAGGAAACTGCTCTGCAAATACAGAGTTTCACTTTCTCCATTCCTACTAGAAGATGCTATTTAGGATCAAGTAGGAATGGTATGGGTATTTACTTGTTCTACAATTGAATATCCTTAATTTTTAAAATTTAACTAAAATTTTTTTTTTAATTTAAAAGATCCTAAAAAATACTCAGCATTTTTTGTTATGCTTACTAGATCTGGCAGCCAAATCTGCCCCCTGAATGATTCAAACTAAAAATACCATCCAAAGAACATGTCAAATTAAACCTATATGTCAAAATCAAAATACAGAAGTAAAGGCCAAAATTTAGTGAGTCTTTTGAGTTAAAATGGTACCCATAAAAGCAGAGAAATGTTGGTACTTGAGGAAGTCTTGCACTTGAGAACAGAGATGAAAATAAACACATTATATTTTTCATTTAGAGTGGCATTAAACCAAAGTTATCTTCAAGAGAGCCATAAACGCTGCCCTAGATCCAAAGGATTCACCAATTCCAGCTACCAGTGTCCTCAAGGAGGTTTCTACATCACAAAGATCAACGGGCCAGTGTCACTAGTAAAGCTGCTCTAATAAGCTGGAAGATGTTTGAAAGTCACTACAGTAAGGCTAATTAAGGTCTCTTCTGCTCAAATTCTATAATATGACTTGCATAAAATAAAACAAAAATGCAAATAAAAAGGCACATACTTTGTTCCTTTAAGCTTATTTAATATTTGAACCCTCATTTTCTATTTTCCCAGACCCCAGAAAACAAAAGTTTTTAGATGACCAATATTTTGTTCCAGAAACATACAGCCTTATCTGCTAATTCATAAAAGAGCTATTTTACAAAGGTACATCTGGATAATTAGAACAATAAAGTCTTTTAGGCATTTCAAAATGTGATCAGTAAAAATACATGATTATTAATAAAGTTTCTTTAAAGATATTTCCAGATTTTTTAAAAAGCAGTTTCTGTTAAAGAGTACATGATTGTATGGTGAACAAGGAAAATAAAATGTTCTAGTAGGAAGATACTTATTAAAAATAACCAACAGTGTGCACATTACAGTTTTGTTTTTTGTTTTTTTGTGTGTGTTTTTTTTTGCAGTACATCTGCTGAGCAGTTGGCACCTGGAAATGGAGGGAAGGGCTTCCTTCTAGGAGGTACATTTTTTTCCTACCAAGTTATTATCAAAAACATCAGTACCCGCAGAGAGGAAGTAACGAAAGGAATTCTTTCTTGAGAAAAGAACAATTTTGCAAATCATTTTGGAAGGGGGCAGAAAAGTCAGGAAAAAAAAAAAAAAAAAACATTGACTACTAGGGGGAAAAAGTAGCCAGCAGAAAGTTGACTGGGAGGTCCTGCTAATTTCTGTATTTTGAGGTCCTCTGCACAGTTTTCAACAGGGCTCTCTGTGGCATACAGGGAAGAAAATACTGACCAAAGCTCTAGTAGCTCCAAACAACAGCATACACCACTTTCAGAAAAGAGAAATTCCAGTTTGAAATACGGAGGGCCCCACAAATTTACCAACATCAAAGGGTGAAGGGGGCAGTATGCAAGTAAAACACAACTCACAGAAGCATCAATTATTTTCTTTAGCGTCTAAAAATAAGAAAAAAAATGGGACTTTGCTCCCCTATCCCACTTCCAAAACAAAACAAAACAAAACAAAAAAATCCCACATCTTTTTTAATGGGGACTCATCCTTTTTTTTTCAACAGTCTAAGTTGTTCTGGGAAAGAGAAAGCCAAAAAACTTAAAAAATATACCTCCCATGCAGTATCATATAATACATAGTTACATTTTAGATTCTAAAAGCCAAAAGAACTCAAGTTGTCCCAGTTAGCCAATATTAAAGTATGCAAAACATATGGCTTCTCGGGCAGTAATCATGATTTTAAATTATAGCACTTTGGGGCTTGCTGATTTGCCTTGATGAACTCTGTTCTCTGAAGAGGAAGAAGACACTCCAAATGTTATTTGCCACTTAACAGCCAAGGTGCCATTAAGCCCACAGGAGAGAGCACAGAGTCCCAGCAGGTCACTTCAACAGCTAAAGACCAGCTTTCTTGCTCGGGGAAGGTTGCTTTGTCCACCACCCTTGTGTCCTTCAGTAAATGGAAGTAGATTCCAATTTCTAGTAAAGTAAATTTGAGGACAGTATTTTGATGGTGATCAGTCTCACTCAAAGACAGGATGAATATCTAATTCCATCATCCTAAAAGGCAGATACAGTAATCAAAGTAAAATGGATGTGATTATCATGGCCAAAATGAAATGGAAGGGGAGGGAGGCCAGGTTGGGAAGGAGGAGGGAAGAAGTTAGACTGATAAGATGAAAAGAACATTCAAATTGTGGGATCTTTCCAGAATTAGGCTTCATCTTGGGACTTCATTTGTAAAACCAGATATGAATTTATTCAGAAGTATTAAAACTATAGTCAAAATATTTTTCCAATTACCCTTGTTGTCATTCCAAGGAGAGGTTAAACTATAGGAAACATAAGGCAAATAGTTGCTAAAGACAAGTTATCGGCTGAGCTAGATGAGAAACCAGAACTTTGCCAACCTACAAGCTTCTTGAGTGCTATGGAATTTAGATAATTACCCTGCAGTGTCTGAAGTTAAGATGAAAGTTCTAGTATATTTACCTTGCTCCTGATTAATTGCCAGCTAATGATGGTAGTGCCAAGTGACTACAGGTGTAACCCTTTTAATTGGAAATGACTACATTATTTCCAGCAGCACAATTTGGTTTCTACTTGCTTCTCCTAAAAGATACAGAAAGTTCCAGGTTCCAAGCTTCACTACATTAACCTCTACTTCTAAAATTTTTAACCCCATTTTGATTTAAATTATACTTGGCCTATGACTCAAAATATAATTCTGGTTTATAGAGATGAGGTCCAAAGAGCCAAGCTGACCTATCTAAAAACATATAATTTTGAAGAAACAGAAGCAGGAATCTGGACACAGAAATGAGCTTGTTAAGCTGTAGTGGTGTTTATAAAAAGTAGTTGGGAATCCTTACCATTTGTGATGAGGAAAATAAAATTTTTTTGACTGCAGGGCAGAATAAAAATTGTATCCTCGCTACCCACAGAAATCAGAGGGCACTACTGAAAGATGTGAGCAGTGGATGAACTCCTTGTATATTAAAAGAATTTACAGATTTGACAAACGATTTGGCTTTAGTTGGCAAAAATACTCCAAAACATATATACCTGACGCACAAAGAAAACAACATAAAGCTGATATAACTGAAGGAGTTCTCAAGTTACAATTCTAAAACATTTATCCTCTGTAGGGTGCTGCCAATACTATTATTCATTCTAGCGCAGGCAGTTACCAACACCTTGCCTGCAGTATCCAGTGTATGTTCTGGTCTGCAATTTTTAAGGTCAGTCATGCACCAGTGTGGAAAGAGCTCTGGCAGTGAAGTCAGAGGAAGTGCTTCTGGACATAGTCTGAGCAGTTGTGCCTTCACCACCACCTCTCTCTCCACTCCACCTGTGGCTCTCCTTTTGACTAAGAGAGCCCTTTGGCACCATCAGTGCAAAAATAAAAGAGTCAAACCTCCAGGTACTAAAATTTTACTGGCCTTATAATCAGCAGTACCCGTGGCTAATGATAGCCATGGTTCAACTCAGTAGTGATTCAGTTAGACAACCTTCACCAACTCTTGACCCGCTACCATCCCACCCTTCTTTAGCAACCCCCACCCCTACCACCATATGAAGCATTTCCATTTGTTTGTTTTTACTTCCTGCTCAATCTGCAGGGATAATTTTACACAAGTGCCAAAGTCTAATGTATAATTATAAAAATGAAACAATACCAAGAATAACAAGAAAAATTTTCTAGTCAAGAAAATAAAATTTGCTTTCCTCTCCCTCCCAAATCCCAACCCTTGAGAGAAAAGAAGACAACAGAAGAAAACACACCCATTTTCAAGTGCCTGGCTATTTAGTACATTGAGGATTCCTGTTAATTGGGGAGTTGATCCCAGCTACAGAGAAGAGGTGCTTGTCTCACAGGAGGCAGCAGGGGACGGGGGCCTCCTGCTTTCTGACCACTTCAAGCACACAGCTCAAGTCCTCTGCACACAAGAGCCACAGGGCATACTATGCCTTTGAGGACACCCTCAAAGAAGCAGCCTACTGGACCCCAGAGAGCACAGAATACAGTTTAGTGAAGGCAAGGTGACTCCTCCTTTCCCCCTCCTTCACTGCTGTAACCAACCTCCTCCTAATTCCCCATTCTGAAGTCTTTGTTTCAGGGGCAGTTGAATCTTGGGTGTGCTAAATACAAAGGGCTAAAATTCTCACTACTTAATTAAAACAAGGCAAAATTAAAATTAAAATGTGCTTTCAAATATGGAATGAAGTCAAATAAATACATCTGATTTTCTCTTTTTCTTAAGTCTAAGTACAATTTCATATTCTACACCCAAAGCTCTATACATTTGGTTTTCGTTCTGAATCGAAATCAATTTCCAATAGTGAGGGGAGAGTAGAGTGAGAGAATGCATAATCCCTCACTGACAGACTAGTTAGTGCAGCTGCCAGACTGTGAAGAACTAGTCCTGCTTTGGGCACACTGGGACATGCCTAACCCCAGGTGGGTCACAAGCAGATCCTCTGTCACACACTCTCTCCGCGTCCACACTGGAGCCAGGATGTGGTGATACAAGGCCGATGCTCAAAATCCAACAACCTTCAGTCACCTCCAGGATACACGGCTCTAACTTTTATCTGAGAAGAATAAAGATAAGTGGAGACCAAATTAAGAAGACAAATTAACACCATAAAGAACACCTATGAAATAAGTGGGCATCGTTTTATCTTTGCTTCTAAATCGGAATGGCTCCATCCGAAAGTATGAAAGCAAATAAGGACAGATCACTGCTTTGAACACAGAGCCGCTTGTAGTCAAGGAGAGATGCTGTCCTCATTGTCAGGGAGACACAGAAGGACTGCGAGGCCTGAGGAGGACCAACCTTTACCACTAGGGAGCCACAGCAGCACCAGAAAATCATGTACCAAATCTAAGAGTCACTAGGTTTACCACCGCTGTGCCTTCTGCTTTTGAAAAAGTGAAGAAAGAGAAAGAAGGGATGGCACGGGAACTGACAACTGCAGTTCCTCTTAGAGAAGGAAAAGCAGAGTCAGCAGGCAATTTCTGCTTGATGTATGACGTTTAGAAACAAGCAGGTTTTTCGTCTTTTTTTTTAAGGAAAAGAAATGGAATCTCAGGAATTTTTCACTTTAAAGAATAGATCATTTTATTCAATGTACTGTTCAAGCAGGATGATTCTAGAGTCTAGAATACACACTTTTCACATACCTGAGTGCTTGTCTGTGAGGGCTGATCCAGTCAGCCTTTGGCAAAGAATGGTATAACTTTCCTCCACCTTCTGTAAAATAAAACCCATATGTTTTTCATTCGAACGTCATGAAGGAAAAAGAAAACTTTGAAAATAAAACAGAAAGCTTTTTTATATTACAGGTACATGCTTCCAAATTTCAACATTAACACCAATAGAAATTTTATTAGTGGGGAGTAAAAAGTAAATTTCATTCCTTTTCTCCATTTCTTTCTTCCGTAAGTAACTTAAAACTTTCCCATGGGTGGGGGCGGGGGCGGGAAGAAGAGGTACAACCATAAAAGGTTATTTCCCCACTTCCAAAAGTGATCCTGAAAACAGTCCTACATCATATAGCATGGACTGTATTAGAGTTGACCTCCTCACAATTGCCTTTTAGATATCTCATCGCATCAGCCACTGGTGACAATACATATATGATTATATGAAAAGAGGGGAAAGCCCATCATAAGACATTAAAAGAAACACTAAGGAAGACCAGACTTTAGCTAAAAGGCTAAGAACACTTTTAACTCTGTCCTCAAATTCTCCAACTATATGAAGTTCGTATTTATTTAGATGTAATGAAATAATTTGGGCTATAGCAGTCGTGTCTACTAAGGACAAACTTTAAGATAGAGTCCTTCTCTTAGAAATTATCATACAAGTCACTTTTGAAATAGTGGCTAAAGTGACATCTTCCATTACCAATTTTCAAAATTCCCATTCATGCCCAGATTTTTAGATTGAGAATCACTGAGGCCAATTTCCATCTGTAATAGCATCTTAGGTATTAGGAATTAGCAACACTACCTAAGAATTCAAAGATAATTAATAGGTTATAGCAAGTTACAGCATTTCCTAGCCTAGATTTCTAACTATGTAAGCCCTACCCTATCTCAGCTTATTGGTCACATCTTCTCATGGAGATCAGTCAATAATCCCAAATATATTTAGGTTCTTAAACTTGCAAATCCACACAAACACCCAGTTTATAATGCTGGTACTATATATTTTTTCTGTTCTTACGATTTATAACCAGATAAATAATGCTTTTTATCCAGATCTATTCATGGATAATGGTCAAAGAAAACATACAAATCTAGAACCTAAACAAGTTTATTGACATCAGCATTTTAATCACTCTATACTTTGCCTCTGCCAAAAATGTTTCTTATAATCAAGACCTAAGGACGTTGAAACTTGAGGTACCTTTAAGTGTTCAAGGTCAGCCTCTATCTTACGAATGTACTCCATGATCTGGCTTTGTGAATCTGCACAGGAAGAGGGACTCTGGATCTCAAAACAGGAATCTTCCATAGCTCCCCAGCGCTGCTGGACCAGGAATTCTGGGGTAAACGGTGAGTTTGCCTCATCAGAATGAGCATTCTGGGAAGAATGCTGCTGCTGGTGGGCAGAGTCCATAAAGGGGATGCCTGCCATGGGTTGCAGGGCAAGTGAGGAAGCAACCTCCTCATCTGTGGAGCTCTCCTGCACTGTTTCATAGCCATCAAGGATCAAATAGTTTCCTGTTGATAAGGACAGAACAGGTTGACAAAATTAGTACTCCATCAGCCATATCAGGGAATAGAGATGGGGTAATATGCTGACAACTTTAAAAGCTACTAAAGAGGGAAAAAAGCTATTAATTCCCAAATTTAGTTTTAAATAAATCAGATTTCTAACTTCAGATTAAAGCTAAATTTAGCAAAATTTCTTCGTAATTCCTGAATAATCTCATATTAGTTGGTGTTTTAAAAGTTAAAAGCTGAAAACCACAAATCCCCTACATGATCTTGCCACCACTTCCCCTGTCAAATACCTCTCTTGCCTCATCTCCTACCATTTTCTTGCTCACTCTAGGCCAGCAACATCCTTGCTATTCCTTCAACACAAAAAACTTGCTTTGCCTCACAGCCTTGGCACTAAGTCTTCTCTTTGCTGAAACACTCTGCTTCCAGGAATACACATGGCTTTTCCCTCTCTTCACTCAGGATTCTGCCCAAACATCACCTCATCAGAGGCCTTCTTCCCTGATCACCTGTTCTAAAAGAACACCTCTGTGCCCCCACTATTCTCTGTCTCCTTAGTCTGACTTATTTTTCCTCATATTATCTCATTATCTGACACTTATTTGTTTACCTATTTACCATTACTCTTTTCCACACTAGTACTTAAGCATCATGAGAATATGGATTTTTCTGTGTTTTACTCACTGCTGTATATCTTAGCACCTAGAATGGGGTCTGGTATAGAGTAGATTCAATAATTATTTGTTGAATGAAAGAATAAGTAAATACTATCCACACACAAAGTCACATACACCGTAATGTTTGGATACCAAAAAGATATCCATCTCTGCAGACAGTACATTTGTAAATGATCAAAATCAAAGTTTAAATGTGAAAGGAACTTGCCTGAGATGCGTAAATTAACATCCTTTTCTTCTTTATTAACTGCTCCATCACCTTCTGATGGATTATCATCACTATGTGCTTCACGGGCATCAAAAAAGTGCTCTCCACTCTCATCAAGACCCCCTTCTGGCTCTGTGGTAGGCATCTCTGGGGTCATAATCATGTGATCCATTACTAAAATGTTACTTGCCTGGCTATCTTGAGATGCCAGTACCACTGAATCCCGTGGAGCAGAAGATTCAGTTGAAGTCCTTGAACTGCAACAAGCTGAGATGTCACCAGTTCCAGTTCTAATGGACACCTGTCCTTCACCAGGATGATATGCCTTAATATTTTCAGAGTTCTGGATTCCATGGTCAGCCTGTACCCTCTGAGAGGCTGCCCTATATCTTGGGAAATGTTGCCAGTCTTCCTGAGTGCTCTTCTCAGTCAAACCTAGCTGTTGTGCCAGCAACTGCTTTAACAAATCCACTAAAAGATTTAGAAAGGGGAAGAGAAAAAAAAAGCACATTCACAACTATAACTTCAGACAGCCAGAATTAAATTAGTTAGCTAAATTATCAATTATCTCCAAAAGTAAGTATCTTTTTAAATAACAGCCAACATACTCATTTTATACCATCAATTTCTGTTGTGTTTTGAAAAATGAAATAAAGCATCACCTTCTAGCAAATATTTACCATTAAACTAGAATTGAAAAATTCTAAGCTAAATCTCAGAACTCCTAAATAACCAATACCATGCATGTTTTTTCTTACATATAATCGCAATAATACCCCAAAGGTATATAAGGACCTTGAAAAGCTGTGTTAAGCTAGAGGGAAAAAAGCTAAAAGTTCTGCTTTTTCCAGACGCAATTTCATAGCATCTGTATGCAATACATAGACATTATTTTTTCAAATGTTATTAGACACAAGAATATTTATTTTATCACTTATAACCCAAAGAATACCTCAACTTGGTAAAGGAGGAAAAAAACACTCCTTATAGTAAATTTTAATTCCAGTGATTTGGTAACGTATAATTTCAGAGAATAAGGAAATATTCAGCAGGGTTTTTTTTAAAACTACCTTACTAGGGCACAGATTCTTTAGATTGTTGAAAATAAGAATTAATTTAATTTCAAATGGGCAACATGTATGCTATGAGGTCACTCACAAAAAGATAAAATTACTAGGACAATGCCAGTCAAACCATCAGAAATCATTAAGACAATGTTAGTTCAGGAGAATTTAGAATAAACTAGGTGTTGTTGTTTTTTGTTTGTTTGTTTTGAGGTACTGGGGCTAGGCAATGAACCCAGGACCTTGTATGTGGGAAGATGGCACTCAACCACTGAGCCACATCAGCTCCCCTGAGTTGGTTTTTTCATTTGTTTGCTTGTTGTTTGTGTTTTTGTTTTTAGGAGGCACCAGGGACCGAACCCAGGACCTCCCATGTGGGAAGCAGGCGCTCAACTGCTTGAGCCACATCCGCTTCCCAAACTAGGTTTTCAATAACTTGACCAATTCCTTATTTTCATCAATGGCTTAATTTCTACCTTCTGTATTTTTCAGGTAAACCGTTTCCACATAGGTCTGAGTCTTTGGCCCGCCATCCTTCTGAGCTACATTTACTTCCTCAGAGATGCTATGAACTCTCATGGCTTTGACACACAAACTCACCTCTCTCCCTAACCTCTCTCCAGAGTTCCAGTCCTACATTTCCAACTTCCTGTTAGTCACTTCCTCTTGAATGCCTTGCCTTTCATTATCTTAATCTCAACATGTTTTAAAACTCAGCCCACAATCTCTGCCAAATAAAAAAAAAGAAAGTGTGTCTGGGGTCAGGGGTTCCTTTCTGACTCTTATTTCTGATAAGAATCCTGAAACTATTTCTGAATATTCCCTTTATTTTGCCCTCACATCCAAACAAGTCAATTGTTTTAAGTATTTGCTGACTCTATCGTTTTATTTTTATTCTCTCTGACACCACTTAGTCTAAACCCTTTAGCCTCAAGCCCAGACTACTGTAATAGCTTACTTAGTAACTGTACCACCTCCAAATCTCCTTCCATTCAAATCCTTAAGCAGCTCTCTGCCAGATTAATCCTTTTTCATTAGTCATGCCCTGGCTTAAAAACTTTGAATGGCTCTCTACTGCTAGAGCCATGGTTCTCAGCTTTTCTCTCACTCCAATACACCTGTGACAGGCTCCCATTTGTAACAGAGGCAGACTCTATTAGTGATTCTCAACCAGGCTGAGGAGGAAGGGAGGCAGCTAAAGGCATGGCAAGGACTACACACTCTTGTGCGTGTGTATTTATGTGTGTGTGTCTGAGGCAGTGGGGCCAGGGTAGTGAATATTAGAATAAAAAGTATATGTGTAGGTTTTGTTTTCTTGTTTTTTGTTTATCTTTTTGTCTTTTTGTTGTTGTTTTTGTTTTGTTTGTGTGTGTAGTTTTAAAAAGCCCTGAAAATACTGTGATGTGCCACCCTTGAAATATGGAAGACTCAATAGGGTATCAAGGTTCACAACAGTTGTGTTCAACCTCCCACAAGTCCTTTAACTCACAAGTTCTCTCACAGTTCTATCTGTAGTCTACTCACTGCCTTCTGAACACCTTCAGAGTATTCTGCCTCTATGCTGTTGGTCCAACCTACCTGAATCATACCCATTCTTCAGGGCAATAATCACATCTCCTTTGTTCTCTGATGCCGCCTTTCTCTGGTCATCCCAAACAAGCTCAATTGTACTGTTTGAAGGTTTACTTAAAGAAAAGGTGTGGGGGGAGTTTCTATCATCTTCCCAACTAGACTATAAATTTCCTGAAGGGAAATATCATAGTTTACACTTCTTTGGAGTCTCCCTAAATGCCTAACACTATATTATACAACTCTGGTACTTAATATATATCTCTAACACGTTTTGTTTTGTTTTATTTCTCCCCCTACCCCTCGTTGTTTGCACTTGCTGTCTGCTCTCTGTGTCTGCTCATCTTCTTTTTAGGAGGCACCAGGAACCGAACCCGGGACTTCCCATGTGGGAGGGAGGCACCCAATCGCTTCAGCCACGTCCTCTCCCTCTAATAAAGTTTTGAATAAAACTTACAATTCCTTAGTGCATCCAATGCCCACCGTTCTTCTGAGACAGGAAAGTGTGAATCTGGGATTGTGACTTGATAGTTTACTCCAACTTCCTTTAGAGTCCCATTGGCATGCTGCTCCTTTATAAACTCTCTCTCAGCCACAAAAAGATCATCTACTTCTGATTTCCCAGAGGTATCCAGGGAATGAGTCTGAGGTTTTGATGACATTAAGGAAGACTCTAAGCCCAAATCTCTCTCTGTTCAACAAAACAGAAAAGGAAGAATATGTCTTAATAAAAATTTTAATATAAAGCATTCAGAAAATACTTAGGGAAAAAAACACATAAGCTTTTGTGTTTTAAAAGGGCTTTAAAGTTTCTTTGCATTTTAATATACAGACTACATTCTTCCAGGTACATTTAATGGATAAGTGTACCTGGACTCTGCAGGCCAGCGACTGAAATGCCATGATGTTCCACTTTTAATTTTGGAGGTACTTCTTCATCATTATCTTCTCTGAAGAACAAAGAAAACAATTTTTTAACTTCATGAGATGCCTAAATATCATTGCAACGAACTGTAAGAATGATCCATTCCTTTTCTGACCAAAAATACAAAATAAGTCCCACTAAAATGCAGAAGGAATACTCACTCGCAAGGTGGTGACTGTGGTAATGGAATTGGCTTTGTGGATTGCTCCTTCACTGATGCAGCCATCTGACAGATAAGGTCCTGCCAGCTGCAGGAAGTTTGTAAAGAACCCAAAATATAAAAGGGAAGGGAAAAAGAAACACCCTTTAAAATACACTCCAAAAGCAAAAGTAAAAACAAAAACAAATAAATAAAAATAAATGAATAAATTTAAAAAAAAAAAAAAAAAAAAAAAAAAAAAAAACACTTTTGCCAAAGAACATCTTTATATTTACAACATTAAGTAAGGATTAAATAGTGATATTTTGGCAACATTAAGTAGGGATTCCAAAACTATACTTTAAAGAAAAACCTTATGGATATACTACTTAGGAAAAGACTTCACTTGACACTTCTGAGATTTTTTTTCTTCAGAAAAGATACTTAATAAAATAGAATCAAAATAAAAGCCATCAATCTAAAGAGGAACAAGTCCTTAAAAGAATATCTCTAAAAGAACATAGAAGCAGTGCTTGGTTTCTACACAGTTTTTGGTTTTCAAAGTTGTATTATAAAAACCAAGTTAAATTTGTGAAAAATTACACTTCAGATAATAAAAAGTATCAGAGCAAGGTGGCCATCTCTAACACTTACACAGTCTTCTCAGAAACTGTCTGTGCTACCAGTTCATAAATTTGGGCTCCGTTGTCTGACATGGAGATGACGAATAAAGCCTTGTTATCTGGAAGAAGAAAAAAAATTACTCTAACACCATGGCCTAAAAGTTACATGTGTGTACCTTGTAAACATGTGCTCACTTTATAAAACTCCTTCAGAATTTGTATAACTTACCGTATATTTTACATTTTTTCTTCAATGAAACAAAGATTATAAATATTAACACTGATCCCATATAGCAATTTATTAGAAACAAGGTGTCAATATATCTAAATTATTGAACTGAATGTTATTGGTATTTTTACGTTTAGTTTGAACTGCCCTTTTGGTGGACTGCTAGTTACTAATATTCAGTAGGTACTGAGAAACGAGGTCATAAATTTATGTGGCCATTACAAAATTAACATGTTTCAAAAGAATTTAATTTTTAGAACAGTTAAAATACAACGTGCCAACTTGATCTGATTTCAAAAACACACAAACTATACCCACCCTCTTCAGTTTTACTTTTATTTTCACTAAATCAAAAAACATAACACTCTAATGAAAGCCTTCTAATGGGATTACCTCCCAATTTACTACCTTTAATGGTATCTGTCATGGAAGAAAGACTAAAGCAATCTGCATAAAGTAATCTGAAAAAATTTTTCAAATACAGAAAATCTCTCAGAAAATCTAGGCATCCCAAATGATTTTGGGGTATAAAATCTTAATCATTCACTTTCTAAGCAGTAAAGAGATTTCACTTACTTTGCAAATGAATATAAAAGGAACAAAACTCTATGGTAGCTGTGCTACTTAAACAACATTTAAAGTCTTATATCTTGTGCAACAGTGAATTTGGAGGTGGGTGTTCCATAGACATACGCACCTGTTGCGACTTGTCGAACCAACACTGTATTCAACTTAATGACAGGGCTAAATGTATGTTTGCTGTCAGCTGTAGATGCCAGAATCTTACTATGACACCTTAACACCAGTCTATCATCCTGCTTTTGTAACAGTACAAGAATATCTTCCAGCAGCAAAGTGTATAGATCTAGAAATAAAGATGCAGGAAAAGTGATAAGTACAGAAATTAAGATCTGTTTGAGAAACTTTTTAACAATTTAACAGAGTAATTCTATGTCTGTTAAATCTAATGAATTTAAAATTGACTTGTATATTGTCACTTTTATTTCAACTTTCAATAATTAATTTTTATTGTTTTTCACAAAAGTGTCATCTGTGATAGACCAGAAATAAAAAAAAAAAAAAATAGTTCTTTACCAAGGATAGCTTGAAATGTACTGGTCTAAAGAAAGCTTACAAAGCCTTGTTAGAATCCAAGAATGGGGAAGTGGCTGTTGCTCAAGCAATTGAGCTCCCGTTTACCATATGGAGAACCTGGGTTCGATCCCCGGGACCTCCTGGTAAAAAAAGAAAAAAAAGGTATCCCAGACGTGAGTGCGGCACGGAGAGGCGCAGGCCCCCGCACACGGCAAAGTGTCACACCAAAAAGACAATCACACAACCAGATAGAAAAAAAAAAAAATCCAAGAATGATCAAAATAGGACTGAATCATGACCATTGTGCTATATTTCTAAATTAACACACTCCTGATATTACAAAATAATATAAGCAGACATCTCCCATAAATGCACATATAACACAGAGGCATTGCTGACTGCTGTAGGTGAAAATTGTGAATGGTTATCTCTTCTGCCTTTGACATAAGGAAACTTTCCTATTCTATTCCTTTCTCCATTCTCCCCCAAAATGATAGACATTAGACGTACCAATAGATTTATCTCTATTCACCTTCCAAACCAATGGCCCTTCATGAATCATCTTCCTTTTTGTTAAATCCAAATTCTGTCAAAATAAAGAGAATTACACATGAATTATTTCCAGGCACTCGGTGAAATGATATTCCATATAATTTAGTTTCTCTTTTCAAGAATTCTTTATCTAAAAGATACCATTTACATTCACTAGCATTATTGCTGTCAATTTTTGAAAAGAGAATAAAGAACAAGTTAAAGTAATATGCATAAAATTTTCTAAAAAGGAAATGGTATCTTGCAGAAAAATATTCAGTACTCTGTTCCAAATCTCATGCTAAACAGATGAGAAGAGCTAATGAAAATGAAAATGAGTTTTACAAAAATTCAGCCACAATATTCTCAATCTACCCCTTAATTTTTCAGTGAATAACCAGATGAGGATGATATATATACTTGTCTATGAGAGGCCTCTCAGCTCCAAGGATCTAATTCCAAAGGAACAGCATTCATCATGAGAAGTCCAGGCCCTACTCTGGCTTGTGCTACACATTAATAACTTATTAGTAAAAGAATCATCTTTTAGTATAAGTATAGATCTAGAAAAATCTCATTCTCTGGAAGCTAAGGGGCTAAGCACATTAGCATGTTTTTTGACAAGCTGTTACATATGACCTAAAGTCTATTTTAAACAGCCACCAAATATCCACCAAAACACTAAGTAATGAAATAGTTCAAGAAAGTCTTAAAATCCTAAAAAGTTACTTAATACAAAAGCCCATGTCCTTACCACAAGTGGCAATTAGTACACATTTTAATTCATTCCTATAATGGTTTGAGCTTTTATGCTTTCAAAGAGCTTCATGGAATTTTTTGGAAAAAATTCTCTTGATTTACTCAATAATCTGGCAAGTTTCTATTGTAAACAGTACTACTCTTACTCAAACTATAGAACACAATAAAATTAAATTTAATAATACCTAGTGTTTCTCAGTCTCCTGCCAACTTTTGTCCCAAAAAGTTATAATTCACACCTCCAATGAAAGACTACAATAATCACACAGATCAGAGTTTCAAAAAGAAGAGAATAGAATAATAAATAGAGACAATCTATGATACAAGAACTCCTTCAGGTGATGTGTGTTCCCACTGAGATTTTAATTACCTGCCAGGTCTTTAGTAAATTTTATTTTATTTTTTAATTATGATTAGATCATCTCTCACCCTCAGCTCTTCAACATTTGGGTACTCTGACAGCTTCAGATTGGAGGTATCAAGGCGACGCTGATAATCTTCTAAGCGCTAAAAATTAGACAGGATGGAGTCAAGGTTACTGCTTTGGTCATCAATGACCTTCCTGTGCCTAAAGGAAATGGGCATTTTTAATCCACATCTTACTGAGCTCTTAGTAATATTAGACATAGGTGACAACTCATTCTCAAAACACTCCTTTCCCTTGGCTTTGGTGATATCACACTCTCCTGGTTTTCCTCCTACCTCTCTGGCTATTCTTTCTCAATCTTCTTTTCAAACTCATTGCCCTCTAACTAGCTTATGTTTATTTTTGAAGATATAAATCATGCACATTGTACGAAATTCAGAAGGCAAAAAGAGGCTCACAATTTAAACTAAATCTCCCTCCAACCCTGTATTCTTGCCTTCGCCCCCCAGTTTTCTCTAATGAGGCAATCAGTAATACCCATTTCTTAGGTAGTCTTCAAGACAAATTCTATCTAAATAAACTGTGTTGTGTATATAAGTATGCCTGTCTCTGTGCATGTGTGTGTACACATATCTTTAAAAGAGAACTGGTAGCATAATATATTCTTATACATTTTCCTGTGTCTGTGCCACTTAGTGTATCTTGAAGACTGTTTTGCAACAACAAACAAAGCTGCAGTAAGATGACCTTATCTTTGCACATATGTATAGATATATCTGTAGGGTAAATTCTTAGAAGAAAAACTGTTGGATCAAAGGGTATGTGCATTTCCCCAACGTTATGAAAATTTCTAAACATACAGAAAAGTGTGAATGTGTGTAGTGAACACCCATATACCCAACTACCAACATTCCACAATTAACATTGTTTCATATTATTTATCCATCACTATTATTTTTTGGCTGCATTTCAAAATACATTACAGATTAAGTATACTTCATCTCTAAATATTTCAGCATATATATCATTAAAAAGAGATTCAACAGTTAGTTATTTAAGTAAAATTTACATACAATGAAACTCATACATCTTAAGTGTAACTTTCCATGAGTTCTGACAAATGCATACTCCGATGCAATGTAAACTCTCATATCAATATATAAAATATTACCATCGCCCTGGAAAGTTCCCTCATGCTCCTTCCTCCAGTCAATCCCTGCCCCTCAACATCCCCAGGAGCAACTACTTTTCTGATTTTTTTTCACTATAGATTAATTTGGCTTGTTCTTATGTATGTACTCTTTGTGTCTGATTTCTTTCACTCAGATGATGGGAGAGTCATCCATGTGTGTGTATCAGCAGTTGGTTCCTTTTCATTGCTAAGAGTAATCTATTGTATGACCATACCATAATTGGTTTATCCATTCTCCTATTAATGAACTCCTTGGCTGTTTCCAGTTTTTGGCTATTATGAATAAAGCTGACAAACATTCTTGTACATGTTTTTCTGTGGACATATACCTTCATTTCTCTTGGGTAAATCACTAGGAATAGAACTGCTGAGTAGATGTAGGGGTATATGCATTTTTAATTTAGATAAATACTGCCAAACTGCCCGCTGGAATTATAACACTTTACACTCCCAACAGCACATTCAAAAGTGCCTGTTTTCCCACAGCTTCACCACCAGAGTTGTCATCATACTCAATTCCTAAGAAATTACATCCATGTCCACGGATTCAATTAGCCCCTACATGCCCACAATCCTAAAATTTATCATCCACACAGTCCTCTTAGAGCTAACACCGGTTGTTTACTGACAATCTCCATCTGATATCCCAAAATGAACTCATCATCTTCCCTACAAATCTGGTGCTTCTCTACTCTTGCATTCTGTCCATCCAAATGTGTAAGCCAAAGACATGGGATTTATTCTTGAACTCATCTTTCCTTCAAATCCTACTTAAACCAAGTTCTGTCAAATTCACCTTCTAAACACTTCTCCAATTTCTGCACTTCTCTAGCTACCATCAACCACAGCCTTGACTGCCCCAACACACCTCCCACTGAGCTCTTTTCATCCACTCTCTTCCCTTCATTCCATTCTCTGTAGAGTAGTAGGAATGATACTTTTAATGTTAAAGTCTGAACACACCATACCCCTTTCTTAAAAGTCTTTAATGAATTCCTACTGTTCTTAGAATAAAAATCAAAATTTTAACATGATCTACCAGGATCCTCTATGATTTGGCCCTGGCCACCTTTACCTCATTTCATACCACTCTTTTGCTCTTTGGGCAAAATCTACCCTCATCTTTCAGTTCCTCATTCAGACCATGCCTCTTTTTTGCCTCAGGACTTTTGTACATGCTGTTCCTTCTACCTGGAAGACCTGCCCCTTTCACATTCTTTTGGTTCATTTCCACTCATCCTTCAGAGCTAGGCTCAAATGTCAATTTGAAAGGAAGTTTTCTCTGTTAGCTACCACCCAACACCCCCAAACTAGGCTAAGTCCCCTAGGTTATATCCTCATAGAATCCTGAAATTCTTCATAGCAGCTATCACAACTGATACAAAATACTTGCACCATAATCTGTTTAATGCCTTGTTATTCTGTTAGAAAACTCGCTCAATGAGAGCAGGTATTGTACTCTATTTCTTCACCACTGTATACTCTATGCCCAGCATATGGTAGATGTTCTATAATATTTGTTGAATAAATAAATTAATGAGCAAACAAGCAGCTAGAGACGATCAAGAAAGTCAAACACAACTCTGATATTCTTATCACAAAATGATGTGAACCCACTTATAACATGACTAGTTAATAAATGCCCCACCTTAAGATTATGTAATGATAGTTTCAATTATCTCACAGGCCCTAGGTAACACTGATTTAAAATTCTCATTATGTCATCCTGTATCTTGCTTTCCCCTTCTTACCTGCTTGTTTTCTGCCTCCTTGACTGCCTGATTTACATAGTTTAAGATCTGACGACAGTGATCTGCAGCTTTCTTCACTTTCTCCCTTTCCACTGGCCATTCTAAATATGTGGGTGTGGGTAGAATCCAAAATGTACAATGGAGGAAATTAGAAAAAGATATAAAAAAGAAAAAAACATAAATGAGATTTCATTTTATTTCAACAGTTATAAGAACATACTAAGACCTTGAATATTTTTATATCAAGATAAAGCCTAAGGCAGAGTTTCAATTCAGGGAGTATTTGGATAGATGAGAATTCTCATGAGTACTTTAAAACATAAATACTTATCTTTAAATCTAGGGACTCAATAACATGGTGAACCCAGAAGTGGATGAGAATTGCTGTTAATAGTACAAATACAAGAATATCCTTCTATGAACTAGAACAAAAGTACATCACTATTACAAGGTGGTAAGAATATGAAGAAGCATGGGGAAAAAACAATTCATGTAACCTATGGACTACAGTTAACAGCAGTATTATAATATTCTTGCATCAATGTCAAAGAAATACTGTGTTACTAAGAGGGGCGTATGGAAAAAAATACACCAAATGTACGCTATAGACCACAGTTAGTGGTAATAGTCTGATGATATCTCATAATCTGTAACAAATGTTCCACAACAATGTAATGTGTTGGTGGAGGGGTGCTGTATGGGAATTCTGCACAAATCCATGGTTGTTTTGTAAGTTCCCAAGTTCACAACTTCTCTAGAAAAAAAAAATACACACACACACATATAACTCTATGGCAGAGTTTCAATTCAGGGAATATTTAGATAGATGAAAATTCTATGACAGTACTTTAAAACATAAATACTTATCTTTGAAAAAAATTACAATATAGGACCCAAAATCCAAGGAGTGATGCTTCATCAAGGTATCACTAGTATACAATTCCAGGGGGCAGGTCCCATCCACATTGCAAGCTATATAAACAGGACCTCCCCTCGGAGTTTCACAGTGCATGGTCTACATGATTATGTGCAATGAACTTGTTAAGCTGTAATTTTTTAATGATAACACAATTCAAAATAACCCCAAAGTAAGTTTCCCTGAGTTTGAGATTATAATTAAAGAAAAAAAAATACATTTTAACATTTATAGCCTTAAAAGAATATGAAATTCACCAAATGTGCTGAGGCTACAAAGATGTCTATGATGCAAAGATTAGCAAAATTAGAATATTCAAAATTAGAACCCTCCAAACAATAGTTCAACTATATGGAACAGATATATTAAAGTATAAAAATTAATGTGTATAAATAAGTATAAACCACTTTTCTTACAAGATATCATAATTCAAAGTTTACCCATTATGCAAATTCTTAGGCATAAGAAATGGGGGTTTGGTTGCATAGAATTATTAATGAGACCTAAGTATAAGAGCCTAAAGTTCAATTAAAGAAACTCATATTTACTTCATGTTTCAAAACAGGAGAATTAGAATTTAATGCATTGGTGGTGCTTAATAAAAGTTTATATAAAAACACGAAATATCTCTTCAACTCAGTATAAGCCTTCCTTCTTCAATTCAAATATGATATATGCTAGAGTGAGGATCAGCAAACTTTTTCTAATCAACTCTGCTGTTAAGAGTGCAAAAGAAGTCAGAGAGAATATGTGAACAAACAAGCGTAGCTATGTTTCATACAATTTTATTTACAAAAATAGCTGATGAGCCAGCTTTGGTCTGAGAACCATATTTGCCAAACACTGTGCTAAATGGAGTACATTAAACAAAGTAGCCCGAAGAATAGTGGTTGTATCATGTTAGAAAATCTTGTCAAATTATTTGGAAAACCAATCCGCAGGCACCAAGATGCTATGAGAGATTATTTAACTGGACATAATTTTTTTGTTTTTCCTAAGCTTTTTTATTTCAATGAGAATGCTTTACCTGTATATTTGGCAATGTTATCCAATAGAAGAGGATACTTAGTAAGCCTCTGCATTTGGGTAGGAATGATATCCTTCAGCTGCAGGCGACGACACAGTGGATTACTCTCAGCATCCTAAAATTTAAGTGAAATAGGTAAATTTGTAGCTCTTATTAGGACTATAATTACCTAACACACACCATGTACTCATCATATGAAGTGTCCACAGCATCACAGTTCTGGTTATTAAATCCAGATTTTTAAAATGCCAAGGCATATGATTGCCACACTATACTTCTACTTTCTCCTTAATCACAAAATGGGAGATGGCGGGAAGTGGGTATAGCTCACTGGTTGAGTGCTTGCTTCTCATGTATGAAGGCTTGGGTTCAATCTCTGGTACCTCCTTTAAAAGGGGGGGGGGATGGGAGCTTTTTTAAGATTTATTATTTATTCCCTCCCCCTTATTGTTTGCACTCCCTGTCTGCTCTCGGTGTCTGTTTATTGTGTAATCTCTGTGTCTGCTCTTCTTCTTTTTAGGAGGCACCGGGAACCAAACCTGGAACCTCCCATGTGGTAGGCAGGTGCCCAACTACTTGAGCCACATCCACTTCCTGTTGGGAACTTTTAATCACTAAACCAATGGCTTCTTTGTTTTCTATTTAAACAAGGACTGAGAACACCCACAATCAACTCTAAGAATTGTTTTCTTCTGATAAAACAGTTTCATCTCATCTATTTAAAAAATCCAGTTACTTATGATAGGTGTTTTCTTTTTGTTTTTCGTGTTTTTTGTTTGTTTGTTTGTTTTTGTTTTGGCCAAACTTTTTATTTCGCTATCTGTAGTTGTTTAACACACACTTAAATGGTCTTACAAAGGGAAGTTTCTTATAAATTCCTAAAGAAATGTCAGAAACAAAATATTGCCAGCATTATCCCTTTGCTTTTTGGGTTTACTGGGTGGATAGCACTTTCCTCACATAAGCATCTGATCTCAGTTTTTCATACTGAGAACTTAGGATTTCAGGATGTCTTCAGACTGAAATCTCAAGAGTAGCATTAACCTGACCGCCTTCTAATAGCTAGCTGGTATAGGCAGAAAGATTCACCTTCCCATTTTAGATGGCTAGATGTTTGTGGAAGTTCTTAGACGAGTGCTTGTCACTTTTATTGGGAAAAATCAGATAGGAAGTGTCCTTTAGGGACACTTTACTTGGAAAATTGCAACACTAGTACACAACTCAAGTCTTACACATTTAACATTTGCTTGCTGAAAGCAATGTCATAAGTCTAATAAAATTAAACATGTTTTACTTTTTCCTCACAAGAACATAAAAATCATGGAGGGGAACTTAGTAGGAAATTTTAAAAAGGGTAACACAATTTTTCCTCTTGGAAGTCCTGGGTAGTTATGACAACAGTTTCTACTTTTTGTTTGTTTCTTTGAACAGGGGTTTTGGTCCATATTCTGCTTGTTTTTAGTATCTGCTTCTGCCTCCCCCTATATCAGACTGGCTTCCTCCAAGGCCACCACTTCTTGGTGCTCTGCGGCTTGAACTGCTGTAGGAATCACGTGGAAGAGAGTACCCCCATTCCACAGAAGGGGGAAGCCCTCTTTTTTGTCTGCCAACCCCATTACGACCACTTGAGTAGAGACAATCGAGTAACTGACTTGACTTCTACCATATCCATCATGTGAGCTGCTATACTCATCATAGTGACTGCTTCCACCATAAGATGGCAGGGGCCCTCATGCAGGTGGAGCACTACGTGAGTTACTGTAACTCTCATATGACTCTCTGTAGGATCCTCAACTTGGATGCTCTGAATAGTCTCGATCACAACCACAGCCATCTCTATCACTATAGCCTCTTGATGGATAGTCATCACATGAACTGGAATGACCATAATTACAGTATGTATAATCTCTTGGTGGTGGTGCATAATCTCTTATATCATAAGAACTTGGATAATCTCTGCTTGAATAGCTGTCTTTAGTAGAATATCCATCATCTCTTGGGGGACAAATATACATCTCTACAAGAGGGCAGCGGTCCCCTTCGTGGTAGACCTCCATAATCACTTTTTCCACATGATACAGGAGCTCTCCCTCCCATTCCACTGCTGCTGCAAACAGTCTTGAGGGGTCTTGAGGGGGCAGATCTTTAAGAGAAGGCCCATTTCCTGGTGTTGGTCCTCTTTTTACTGGAAATGGACCCCTCAAAGAACTCATGTTAAAATTCATGGAATAGCCACCACCATCCATGTGCCTGGAAGAGGGAGGTCACTTGGTTCCTCCACTTCCTTTCTCTTCTGCCTCTAACACCTCTATGAGGGCCTCTGCTTCCTGGAGGTAGAGGTGGTCTATGTCTACCACTTTCGAATGATGGTTTAATGGCTTGTTCCACCTTGATGGCTTTTCTACCTAAGGACTTTCTATTCATGTCTCTGGCTATATCCTTGGCATCTGCCTGGTTTTCAAAGGTAACAAAAGCAAAACCTCTTAATTGTTGGTTTCATGGTCTTTCATCAAGAGTACTTCCACTATTCATCCATATTTGCCAAATACTGCTTCACAGGCTTTTTCTTTTGTTTCTGTATTGAGCCCACCAATGAAAAGCTTTCCTGGACAATCTGCTTCAACCATTTTTTCCCCCAGAGTAGGGAAGGTGAGGATGGTTTCAAGCTTCCAGTAGCTCACCAGATAGCTAATTTTCTATCTGCCGTTCCAAATAAGCCCCAGTGGATCACCGATTTGGATTTGCCAGTTCATCTATATCAGGGGTCTGTAAACTTTTCCATTAACAGCCAGATAGTAAATATTTTAGTTTTTCAGGCTATACAGTCTCTGTCACAACTACTCAGCTATGCTTTGTAGCACAAAATCAACCACAGATAATGCATAAATGAATGGGCATGACTATGTGCAGTAAGCCAAACTCTAAGATGGCCTCCATGATTCCCACTGGCTGGTATACATATCCTGTATTAATCCCTTCTCTTGAGTGTGGGCAGAATCGTGAATATGATTAGGTTACTAATCAGTTAATTTGGGGTTTATCAAAAGGGAAATTGTCCTGGGTGGACCTATTCTAGTCAGAAGAGCCTTTAAATGAAAGTACAGTGCTAGAGAGAAGTAATGGCCTGGACAAAAGCAGACATCCAGGCTGTGAACTACCTATGAGGACCACATGGCAAAGAGTTGTTGGTGTTCTCCAGTTGCTAAGAGCAGTCTGTGGTCAAACAATTAGCAAAAAGATGGGATCTCAGTTTTTCAGCTGCAAGGAAACAAGTTCTGTCAATAACCAGTGAGCTTGGAAGAGGACCATGAGCCTCAGACGAGAACTACAGCCCAAAACGACACCTTGATTTCTGCCCGGTGAATACAGGATCCAGCAAAACGGCACCCACACTCCTGAACCACAGAAACTGTAAGATAATGAATTTGTGCTGTTTTAAGCCCTACATTTGTGTTAATTTGTTATGCAGTGACAGAAAACTAAAACACTGTGTTCCAATACAACTTTATTAACAAAAACAAGCAAAAGGGTGGACATGACCTGGAGGCTGTAGTTTTTTGGCCTCTGATCTATACCAATACATATCCCAACGAATATGACTGCTGTTATATTCTTCTGTGGGCCTGATATAAGCTCATTCTAGTACTGACAACATTCTTTTAATAGTACATATGGCCATTTCCTGATCATATCCTCGTGGCATTGTGGATTTCTATGACAAATATTTTAATCCTGACATATACTCTTTATTATTCAATATTCCAATATCAATTTTATACCCTCCAGTAATTTAAGAGACAATGTATGGCTTTAAAAAATATTACATATATAAAATCTTTACCAATGACTTGGTCTTAGTCACTAAGTCAATATTTATTCTGTAATTGATAAAAAGGTCACATCCTTTTTTTTTTTTTTTAACATGAATTATTCAACTTACTTGCACGAAAGTCTGGAATCGAGAATCCTTTTTCTGACGAGACTTTATCATTTCCAGGGCAAAAGGCTGGTTACTGCAAAAGGTAGCAGCAGCATGTTTCAACTTCTCTTCTCCTGCTCCACTGAACTGTGCCAAGAATACAAAGGAAACAATAGAGAGAAGGGGATACTGACCTTATATAATGTCAGGCAAAATGAGAGACAACCACAATCCTTTCCAATATTGGTATAAGAACTTTCAAGTGACAAAAAACAACAACATAGAACTATATATCTATGTGAAGTATCAATGTTTATCCATTTAAAAAGGTCTGACCCTGATAAATCCAGACCTTTTCTGATCCTATTCCAATGTTTTCTTGCTTGTAGGCTACCACAACATATTACCTTTTGGTCTACACCACTTGTAAATTAGATGGAAAAGTTGATGACTGGGGAATATGAGACACAAAACACCTGGAAACTGAGATTAAATTTTTATTTTCTTAGATCCTGTCACTTGCACAAAAATTATTCTCTGACTGCTCCAGGAAGCAAATCCCTGGGATCCAGCTTTCTTTCTTACTCCCTATAAGACTCAGGGCAGGTCATAACTTTTCTAGGTTACAATCAAATTAAATCACTTCTGCTTCATTCATACAGAGGCTACAGCCAGCTTAGGGGAAATCCAAAAGTTTATAAACCTCTTTTGCTTAGAAGTATACTTTTAACTAATACTTTTTATTTTGTAATTTTAAGTTTGTGTATAGCATGATTTTAAAGTTTCTGCTAAAACTCCTAACAAGTGCTTCCTTCAAAATAAATGCTCTTATAAGTGCAGGTCAAGTAAATTGTTTTTAATACCATCTCAACATTTCTAATTATTGCTTTAAGGTTTACAGAGGTTTTCCATACAATCTCACATTTAAAGCCATATTACCAAAAGTTTGAAAATGAAAATATTTTATGAAAAAACCCTTTTGCAGTGGATTTATAGATAAGAGTATTTTTTTCCTTCAAGTAGAACACATATAAAGTGATATTTTAACAGTTGCTCCCATGTCTTAGTCTTAGTCTAATATAAATATGATACTCAAGATATCCAAAGAGGAGACAGGCAGCATTTTTGGTAGGGTAGTCAGTCAAAATACTACACAAATACTAAGAGCAGCTGGGTTTACAAAAGCAAATAATGCTCCCAACCTTAAGCAGCTTTACAGTCATTTTACAAGTAGCTTAAGTATACATAAGGTGATCTGAAAGGACCAATACCTGAACAATACTCCAAAACTATTTAAAAAATAAATAAATAGCAGGGGTAAATCTAAAGACCTATTTGATTTTTGCTTTTAGGATTTCTGGCCAATGCTTTTCTCTAAATTAGCCCTTTATAGCTAACAGTTATAAACCAGATTGATTAGTCCATTCCGTTTTTCCTCAACTTTTTACAGGTATCTCATATTGACCAAGAATGCACTTCTTTTTGCAAGTTCTTAAAGGCTTTTTTTTTTTTTTTGCCTCACTCTGCTCACAGGTTTTTCCACCTTATTTTACCTGGTAGTAGATTTATGCAGTCCAATGATAAGAGGACCAATTGTACTTCATTATCTTATTATTGATGAAATATCACTTGATGCTTGGTGTTAAACATTATTTATAGGAGGTGCAAATGAAATTGCTTAGGAATTCGAGACTTGGTATTTTAAGTCCATATGACTTACAACCTTTTATTCCAAGGGTGACATGGAACTGATGCTACATTATGTCATATTACAAAACAAAATGATGGTCTTATAAAATTTTCAATTTTCGGTTTCAGGTTAAGCACTGTGCTGTTGAGCCAGTAGAGCTCAGTTATAATTTTCACTTTTACACAAAGACAAGAAGCAAGGTGAGCCACACTATCATAGAGTAGTCGCAGATTAAATTGAACTTTTCAGGGAAGTTAAATCTCAATAACAATTATGCCAAAATAGGCCTACTGTAGAAAATGCATTTTTTTTTCCTTTTTCTTTTTTTAAAGATAAAAACTTTACTTTGTACATTTACTGACTAAAAATATAAAGATAATTAAAAAAGAAAATACAGTTGAATAAAAACATATATTTCTCAATTAAATGTACTGGATACATATAAATTTTTTTTTGAACCATACAATATGTTACACAATATATTTGGTTCATAGTAACGCAATCATACAGTATTTGTCCTTTTGTGTTTGGCTTGCTTTGCTCAACATAATGTCCACCTGGTAGAAAATGCTTTTTAAGTTCAATAAATGCAATGTGAGACTGTGTTATGATTCCTTACTCTTGTTATATGAGTTAAGTGGTTAAGAAGAGGCCTACTAATTGAATCAGTAGATTCTGGGCCATGATCTTATCATCAAGAAAAGGAGTAAGATGAAAATTCCTTAAATAAGCTTTCTAGTTTACAATCTCTTAAAAAGTTATAATTGCAGAATTATTAAAATCTTGCAGCATTCTCTCAAGTAGTCTATATATTAAAGTAAATTTCTGTGGGCATTATCTCAACAGTTCCTGTTCAACTTGGAAGATTTTGAGATCTACACGATAGACTTTACTACTATTTGCAGCCTTAATTATAGAACTTTCTTAAAAAGTTTGAGTCAAACCCACTTTTCCCTAGGGAGGTTTTATATATTCTAATTTAGGTTTCTCTGTTGTATGGCCCTATAACAACCTATACTCTCCCCTTTCTGTAACACTCATCACACTTAAAATAACTAATGAGTGTTTTCCCATTGATTGTTAACTCCATGAGGGCAAGAGCCACGCCTGCTTTGATCACCACCGTATCCCCAGCACCTACCATAGACCTTGGCACAAAAATATATACTTTCAAGTATATACTGACTAAAAGTCAGACAGAAAGATAAACAGAATTATATCTTCTGGACTCGTCCCTTATACTGCAAATAAGATTAAGCAATTTTAATGCTTAATCTTAAAGTAGTTCTGGATCTATACTATTGCCTAATGCTGTAGAGTAAAACTCCCAGATTTGGAAAACAGATGATGGCTAAAATTCGACATCAGTTAAATTATCTCTATCAAGAACCATTTTATTCTAAATTTTTAAAGCACAAAGTATCTTTAATTCAATGAAAGGAACACTTATTTTGATTGAACAGACATTAGAAGACATTAATCAAGAGAATACACATGCTGGACCCTTCTCAGCTTTACTGAGTAAGTTTGCATATTTGGAAAAGTTAGTTACTTAACCTTGGTTCTGATTATCAACTGTCTGTAAGAATATTAAAAAGAATATTTACAAAAATTTGCTTACCCAGGTCAGCAAATCTTCCCCAATCTGATCAATAACAGAGGTCTCATTCCTCTTTCGAACGGCCTTCATTTGCTCATTCAACCCAACTAAGGGAAAAGCAAAGGAAAAACTTAAGTATGCACTCATTTTAGGCTGAGTTACTACCAAGAAGATAAATTTTCAAAGAAAGGATTTTCAGAGCAGTATAGCTAGTTCCAATCTCCTTAAATCTGGATATAATGCTATACATCTAGATACCTGAATTCTATCTGAAAAACAGGTGCCAAATCATAAAACAACATTTTTGGAAACCAGCACATTGCATACAGTGTAGTTGCATCAATATACATTTAATGTCAAGGTTCTATCTATATTGATGCTCAAAAGAACTTAAATTTAAATAGTGCAAGTTCTGTCCACTGGCCCTCTCACAATGTCTATGGCTACGGGCAATGGATGTAATCAAGCCTGAATCTGTCGATGCATTCTGGTGAAACCTAAGATCACTCACAAAGAAGTAAAAGGCATAAATGTAGTAGATAGGAAGTGGGAGGTGAGGGCATCCTCAAGGAAAAGAAAAATTGAAAAATTAATTACGGGTCATAGAGAAACAGGGATTTACAAAGAGACTCATCCTATTGTCTACAAATGTCCAAAATGACATAACCAGGAAAAGTCAACAAGGTAGAATTTTTATATATTTACTCAGGTGTTCCAAGCAACAAAACAATAAAATAATTTAATTCATGAAAATTACCCCAATATGAGATTACACATTGTATATTACTCTCTCTCTCTCTCTATACAGACACACACACACACACACACACACACACACACACACACACACACACGTATTATATTATGTGGGATATATATTTTAAAAGACATATGTGGGAAGCGGATGTGGCTCAAGTGATTGAGTTCCCGCCTACCACAAGGGAGGTCCCAGGTTTGGTTCCCGGTGCCTCCTAAAGACGACGAGCAAGACAGCAAGCTGACGCAATGGGCAGGTGCAGCGAGCTGACGCAACAAGGTGACGCAACAAAAGACATGAGGAAAACATAACGAGAGACACAACAAAGCAGGGAGTGGAGGTGGCTCAAGCGATTAGGTGCCTCCCTCCCACATGCAAGGTCCCGGGTTCAGTTCTCAGTGCCTCCTAAAAAGAAGATCAGCACACAACAAACAGACACAGCAAATGCAAACAACGAGGGAGTGGGGAGAGATAAATAAATAAATCTTTAAAAATAAATAAATAAAAAATTTTAAAAAAGACATACATACTGCAAATAATATGAAACTTAAGGAAAGTTTCAAGGGTAATTTTAACTGATCATATTTTTCACCTTAGACACTGATTTTAGACCCTAAACCCTATGGTTAGTACTTAGTAAACAAAAGACTGATTGTGGGGAAAATATATATATTCAAAGTTCCTGTAATTTCTTTCTTTATAGTATGGGCTTACATATAATTTCAAGGACGCTAACATGTGTACATTTACAAAAGTTACTATTACGATGCCTTCATGCTCACAATATTTTCTTTATGGAAATGCCAGAATCGACTTCTCTTACCATGAAGTTGAAGAATATCTTCCAAGTTTGAAAAAATTTTCCGTAGTTCTAAAGGTGACAGAATTCCTTCTCTGGACACTCGCTGATAGAACACTTGATCAAGAACTTTCAGTGTCCGAACATGAGCTCTTTCAGTGTAGAACAACTCTAAGTAAAAAAAGGATACATGGCATGTTAACTTCCTTAGAATAATTCCATGGGACCAAACATAGGTTTTAACAGGAATTAAGTAGCAAATGAGTTAAATAAATTACTTCATTTAGAGAGTATGCAATGGCTCTGAAGTTACCTTCTGGAGTCCATGAACTCTCCTACATACTGGCTATGAAATCACTCAAATGAAAAAAGTACCATTTAAAACTATTTTGTGGAAACCAATGTCTGGCTCCAAACAGCAGCAGCAGCAGCCACTGCAGCCACCGAGGCGTTTCTCTGGCCAGTGTTGATTACACCAGTCAACAAGCATGGGGAATATTTTTGCTAACCTCTTCAAGAGCCTTTTTGGCAAAAAAGAAATGCGCATTGTAATGGTTGGCTGGGACACTGCAGAAGAGACTATTATGTATAAAAAGAAAGTTGGTGAAAATAGTCACTACTACTCCCACTATAGTTTCAACATGGACACTGTAGAGTACAAAAACATCAGCTTCACATGTGGTACGTGGGTGGCCAGAACAATATTACTCAGCTTTTTTTATTTTAAAAAAAGGAAAATCAACTCAGTGTTGAATACTGAGTAGGGATTTCAGGCACCTGGGCTTCCAGGGAGTTACTGGGTTAGAAGAGCCAAGTGTGCTTCCTTGGCTCTAGACCTTGTCAAGATCCATTTTGGTAGCTGGTTTCACCAAACGGTTTCAGTGCATTTTTTAAAAATAGTTAAAAATAAAACATGAGGAGAACAATTGAACACACAGAAGGGAAAAATATGCCTAGTGCAGGTTTTGCCATAACAACCTGAATAATGGTCGATCTGATTGTCTGTTTCCCTTTGGGAACGTGAGAGAAGGTGACAGAAATCAAACCCACGATCAAATTTTGCATGGTCACAATAGAGATCTCTGTAATTATGCTTTGTCTTTGGATCATCCTGTATTTCACAGAGCTTGTGTTTGTACGTGTGCTCACATGGTTACCGAGAAAACAAGCTTTGAGGCTGAGGCGTGGCCGGGCCAATGGCCCTCCTTCCGGTCCCTAGGCTCTTCCCCTGCCGGCAAGGTCACTGGTGTCGGGGCCGCTCAAGGACACATGGGAGGGGCCTGTGCTACTGGCCAGGGGCACTGGCAGCAGCCTTTGGCTCTCAGTTTAGAAGAAAGCCAGGAACCACCAACCTTTTCTTTTGGTCAGGTGTGTGGTGCTTTTGTTTGAAACCAATTGCAAGAGCAGAGGGCCTCTGTTATTCCCAGCGTTTACTTTAGAGTTCCTAGTCCGTCTCGGGGCACCCATCTGTATGTATGTGAAGTAGCTTTCACTCCCTCCTCCTGCAAGGGTCAGATTTGCCATCGGAAAAAAATGACCTCTATCCTTTTTTCTTTTGTATTTTGATAAACACTGAAGAAGCTGGAGTTGTTAAACTTTATCTTGGGGAAAAACTACCTCAGAACTGGTTTATTTGGTATTGTGGAATGTCTTACTGCTTTCAAAACACAATTAGTAATCAGCTGTTTTATATAATTGTCTTCGGTTTTCATTTTGACAAGCACTGTAATTATAGCTATTAGAATAAAATCTTTTAACTATTAAAAAACTAATTTTTTTATATTTAAAATTTGCATTTAAAAGTTGACAGTGTATGCCAAAAGTCATCCCTCTTTCTATAGTAATACCTACCTACCACAACTACAACATCAGAAAACTATAAGCCCAAACATTATACAGCCTCTAAATTGAGACTTTTAAGAAATAATAGTGGTTTTAGTCATCTTATCTGCCTATAAACACTCATTTCTGGAGCCATACTTATAATTTCACTATTATTCAATTTTATTAGAGACAAGAAGGATATTTATTCAAATAACACCATATGGACAGTATTGGGTACAGCAGCCTCATATGTGCTAGGGTAAAGGAAGACCGGGATGCTAGTTTTTCCCTCCTTATCAGGTGTATGCTCCTGATTAACTCAATTACTCTCTGGGCCTTAGCTTCCTCATTTTTAATCTATGAATAAAAATAACTTAGCTTGCAACTAAAGGGATGGGACAAATGTTATCTCAAGGATTTTTCAGTTTAAGACCTATAATGCTATGAACCTTAAGTATCCTGAAGGCTAAACATCTTTCCCTAATAAATTACTTATAAGAATCGAAAAGCATTTTCATTTTTTAATTGAAAAGTTCAAGGATCATCTATCTAATTTTCTCTAGAAGAAATTTTGAAGCAAATACCACAGCTGAGGGGTTTATTTTATTCCTGTAAAACTTAACATTTGTGAACAAGAACAACAAAAAACAAACTGATTAGACTCACCATTAATCACCTCTTGCCTTTTGATCTCACAAGGTTTTAGTCCCAATAACACTTCTCGACTAACAAGCTGCTGCCAGTTGGGTGGATCTGTCTCTAAGTCATTTTCAAATTGTTCATCCTCGCTTTGACTTTCTCCAAAAGCTATGCTGTCAAACCTAATGAAGAGAAAATGCTGAATTCTATTTAAGGACATCAATTAGGTGGACACTACTAGTCCAATAGTGGACAGTGCAGTAAATCAGTCAGATTTCTGAAGTACTGCTTAACAGAGCCTAAACATCATCTTCTATAAAATGGCTCACATTTGCTATATGCCCCTTAATATATAATTTTTGAATGATTTGCATTTATTAAGAATTTTCTTAACAGACTCATTGAACAGGTTTCTTTTCCTTTAAAACTGGAATTTTGGGGGTCGGGGGGATTTATTTCTTAAAATGTGCCTTTATTGAAAGCTACTTAAGGATTACTTACTTTCGAAAGGGCTTTGGAGTCCCATGTTCAGGCACCCTAAAAACAATGAAGAGTGAAGAGTCAACATGAAAACCAAATGGTGACCAAGAAATTCAGGTCAAGGATACTCTGGGTGAAACCAGAGTGGATTGAAAAATTAATTCTTTTGAAGAATAAAATGATTTACTATAAATATAAATTGAAGAAAATTTCAGTACCTATCTAATATTTACTACCAGTAAGTTCTAGTTTTTCCCCAAAACATTATAGAAAAAAATGTTACAAGGAACAGAAATAATATACAATTCAATAATAGCACTGAATTACCTTTCTGCTTCGCATTCTTCCTCCTGCACTTGGTCTAATGGAGGAGGTGGGAAATCAAAGATGGTATTGGGAGTACGAGGTGTGCCATCGAAGGAGTCTCCAGATGCTGGTGCTTCTCCAACTTGCTTTGATCCTAACAAGACAAAAGTCAGACATCTGAATGACATTAATACTTAATAAAGTCAATGATTACAAAATAAACTTAGTACCCACCCCCCCAAAGAGCACATTCTTATTTAAATAGCTGCAGGTTAACTAGAACCAAATTTCTAATATATAATATTTTTTAATGTACTTAAACAGGAAAATGATTTTAAAGCAGGTTTTAAAAACTCAAAGTAAGACATGGCAGTAACTCAAACGGTTCAGAAGAGCTTATGAGGAGCAAAATTCTCCCACCCAAGCCTTATCTACCCCCCAGTACATGGTTTCAATTTTTAATTCTTTTAGTAATCCAACTTGAAATAATAACTTCATACTTCTTTCTCTTGATTTATTATCTTTCAGTATAGCTATAGCTTCCCCCTCTGAAGATGTTGCTCACTTATAACCTCCCCATCTTCCCTTTCCTCTCATTTCTTTCCAATGTTTATAGCTGTTATTGGTTATTACCTAAGTTTAAATGGTAACATTATGTCTATATTTTTGTTCCATAAAGAAGTTAGTATCTCAACTCTCCTCAATAACAGACTAGGTATTCAGTGTCCATATCCTTCCCTCTAATGGCATTTCCTTCCTTCTACCTTTCATTTCTTTAAGCTACCTTTCTGCTTTTATTATTAAGAGAACTTTTTAAATTTACAATCTGATCAGCAGCCACAACTGCTGATATTTTGTGCTCTGCCTATAGGATGATTCTAAAAGTTTGAAAACTAATAAAGAATGCTAACATTATTATGACTATATATAGTGTCATAATACAGTACACAACACACACAAACATATCATTCCTGCTAGGTTAAGAGGTGTGCTAGTTAGGATTATATTTTCTCTTCTACTGGTTGATTCAATGATGCAACCTTTGGGCCAGTGGAAACAGAATGCTTATTATATAAAATCATATGCTTCAACAACTTCTTTACGAGCATGCCACCTTTTGTCTCATGTTTAAATCATGTCTTGCTCTCTTGTACAGCTCTTTGTTTTTCCTAGCATTTCTATATGCCTTACTTTTATTGCTATTGCAATCCAGTCTCAAAACTTTCATCTGCTACATTATACTATCAACTCCTTAAAATACCCCTTTTCCTTAAAAACTTCCCTATGGACAACTAGCAAGATGGTGGCAGAGTATGGAGCTCCTAGAGTCAGCTCATGCTACAGGGCAGTTAGTAATCACCCAGAGCTATCTAAAGCACATGTTTGGGGGCTCCAGGAGACTAGAGGAGCATCCTGCAACATCCTTAAAAGAATGGAAGGAGGAGACTGCCCATCTGCAAAGAAGATTCATAAGTAGAGTACTCCACGCCCCAAAGGCTGGTGCCCATCCTCCACTGGCGGCTCAAGCCACCTCAGGAGCTGTTCCACAGCTGGAATTGGAAGCTCCACTTCCCGAAAACGAGGGAGGAAGAGACAGTGGGCACCAACTTCAGTTACTGATTAGTAAATTCAGCTGGCTAAAGCATATCCCAAGAACAGCTGAAGTTTGAACCTGTTTAAGTCAGAAAGGCCGTTAGTTGACATTTTAACTCCGCCCCTGGCATTAGAGGAAGCGGGGCTAACTGAAAATCACAGTGCTGGTAGGAACCGGCTTCTTTCCATCCAGATCAGATTGCGGCTCTAGCATAAGGCCCAGGCCCATCTCGGGCAGGGAGGAAGCTGGGGGAACCTGTGCCAGCCGCTCCGGGAAAATACAGGCCATGCTGTGGAGGCCAGTCATCATCCTACTCTGGCAGTGCAAGCCAACTCAGGAGCTATTTTGTGGCTGGAGTTGGAGGCTCCATTTCCCAAACACAGAGGAGGAAGAGATGGTTGGCCACCAATTTCAGCTACTGATGAGTCAATTCAGCTGGCTAAAGTATAATCCTAAGAACAGCTGAAGTTTTTCCTGTCCAAGTAGGAAAGAGGCCGATAGTCAATATTTTGACTCCACCCCCAGCATGAGGGGAAACCAGGCTGACTGGAAATCACAGTGACAGTAGAGACTGGTTTCTTTCACCCAGACTGGCCTGCAGCCCTAGCCTAGGATTCAGCCCCACCTCTAGCAGGGAAGAAACTGGCGGGGCCTGCACCAGCCTCTCCAGGTAACTGCAGGTACATTCAGCCAGCAAAGACTGAATAGTCAGAAGTCTTCTGGGGCAACTGCAGTCGTTTTGGACCTGCATGGCAAAGATTGCTGCTCACACCTGCAGTTCCATCCCCGCCCCAGGCAGGGGAGAAAGGGGCGTGAAGCTTCATCAGTCTCTCTGGGCAACCACAGTCTAGGCCTGGATGACTTGGATTATTACACATAGCTGTGACTCTGTCCCTACCCCTTGCAAAGGAAAAAGTTGGGAGAAGCTTCATCAGTCCCTGGGGCAGTGAGGGCAGCTTGGGTCTCCAAAGTTTACAGCACCAACTATATCCTTGGCTCCTACTACACAACCAGCAAGGGAGAAAGGGCAAGAAAGCCTTAAAGAGAGAAACTGCACCAAGAATAAATACTCTAGCAAGCAAGATGCCAAGACACCAACAAAAAATTACAATCCACACTAAGAAACAGGAAGATATGGCCTAGTTAAAGGAACAAGATAAGCCTCCAGATGACATAAAGGAGTTGAGACAACTAATCACAGATGGTCAAACAAATCTCCCTAATAAATTCAATGAGATGGCTAAAGAGATTAAGGATATTAAGAAGACATTGGATGAGCACAAAGAAGAATTTGAAAGCATACACAGAAAAACAGCAGATCTTATGGGAATGAAAGGTACAATAAATGAAATTGAAAATACACTGGAATCATATAATAGCAGATTTAGGAGGCAGAAGTAAGGATTGGTGAGCTTGAAGAAATGGCCTCTGAAAGCGAACAAACAAAAGAACAGATGAAGAATGGAAAAAATTGAACAGGGTCTCAGGAAACTAAACAACAGCAAAAGACGTGCAAATATATGTGTCATGGGTGTCCCAGAAGGAAAAGAGAAGGGAAAAGGGGCAGAACGAAAAGCTGAAGAAATAATGGTAGAAAATTTCCCAACCCTATTGAAGGACATAGATATCCATGTCCAAGGAGCACAATGTACTCCCATCAGAATAAATCCAAAAATACCAACTCCAAGACACATACTAATCAGAATGTCAAATACCAAAGACAAAGAGAGAATCTGAGGGCAGCAAGAGAAAAGCAATGCATAACATATAAGGGATACCCAATAAGATTAAGTGCCGATTTCTCATCAGAAACCACGGAGGCAAGAAGACAGTGGTATGATATATTTAATATACTGCAAGAGAAAAACTTCCAGCCAAGAATCTTATATCTGGTAAGATTTTCTTTCAAAAATGAGGGCAAGTTTAGAATATTCACAGATAAACAGAAACTGAGAGCGTTTGTAACCAAGAGACAGGCTTTGTGGGAAATACAAAAGGCTGTGCTACAGCCTAAAAAGAAAAGACAGGAAAGAGAGGCCTGGAAGAGAGTCTAGAAAAGAAGACCATATCAACAAAAGTAACTAAAAGTGTCAAAAGAGTGGTGAAAATAAAATATGACAGATAAAACCCAAATAAACTTAACCAGCACCCAAATATTCAGGCATAAACTTAACCAACAATGTAAAGCACTTGTATTCAGAAAACTACAACTCACTGTTAAAAGAAATAAAAAAAGACCTAAATAATTGAAAGAATATTCCATGCTCATGGATTGGAAGACTAAATACCTTTAAGATGTCAATTCTACTCATATTGATATATACAATCAATGCAATTCCAATAGAAATTCCACTAGCATTTTTTAAATAAATGGAAAACATGACTATCAAATTTATTTGGAAGGGTAAGGGGACCTGAATAGCCAGAAACATCTTAAAAAGGAAAAGCATATTGGAGGACTCTCATTTCCAGACTTTAAATCATATCACCTAGCTACAGTGGTAAAAACAGCATGGTACTGGCCTAAAGACAGACACATAGACACATGGAAACAAACTGATGGTTCAGAAACAGACCCTCACATCTATGGTCAAGCAATTTCTGACTAGCCTGTCAAACCTACCCAGCTCAGGCAGAACAGTCCACTCAACAAATGGTGCTGAGAGAACTGGATATCCATAGCAAAAGAAGGAAAGAGGACCCCTAGCTCACACCTTATACAAAAATTATAAACTCAAAATGGATCAAAAACCTAAATATAAAAGCAAGAACCATAAAGCTTCTAGAAGAAAATGTAGGAAAATATCTTCCATACCTGGTTGGGAGGTTGTGGATTTTTAAAGAAGGTAAGAGGAGGCCTGAGATGGACTACTGATGTTTAATGTACATAGACGTTTGAATTAACTTTACTGTAAAAGTGTGGAAATGTACACAGCTGATGGTAACACATTATAGTGAGTAAAGCTGGTTTATAAATGAGAATGTGGCTGAAAATAGTAGTCTGGGGATGTAAATGCCGACTGACAAAAAGCTAGAGAATAACCTAGGGACTGAATAGCACAGTAAACCCAGAGGTGGATGAGAATTGTGTTTGATGGTACAGTTGCAAGATGGCCTTTGTGAGCTAGAGTAGATGTACATCACTATTGCAGGGTGGTAGGAATATGGAGAAGCTTGGGAAAAATACAACTGGAGTGACCTATGGACTGTGGTTAACAGTAATAATGTAATAATCACGCATCTGTGCCAAAGATGTACTGTGTTGATAATGGGGGAGTATGGAAAATATGTGCCAAATGTACACTGTGGACCTGGTAATAATCTGAGGGTATTATCTCATAATCTGTAACAAATGTTCCACCACGGTGTGGTGTGTTGATAGAGGGGTGTTGTTTGGGAATTCTGCACATGTGCATGACTGTTCTGAAAGTTTACAATGTCTGTCATAAAAATATATTTTAAAAATAATAATAGGATGGGTTGGGGGGGAAATACACCAAATATAAGATAAGGACTATAGTTAGTAATAAGATTTTGACAATATTCTTTCATAATTTGTAACAAATGTCTCACAATGCAAGGTGGTGGTGGTGGGGTGATGTATGGGACCCCTGTATGATGTTATACATGTTTGCTTTGTAAGTTCACAACTCTTACTACACCCTTATTGTTTATGTTCATGTAAAAATGATATAAAAATAATAATAATAGGGTAGGCTGGGGAAAGAATACTTTGGTTAGTGGTAAGATTGTGAGGATGCTCTTTAATCATTAGTTAAAAATGTTTCACAGCAATGCAAGGTACTGGTGGTAGGGTGAGGTATGAGAGTCCTGTATGATGTTATGTATGTTTGTTTTGTGAGTTCACAACTATTACTATACACTTACTGTTTATGAATGTTTATGTATGAGTGATATACGTCAATAAATTTAAAAAAAAAAAACCAAAACTTCCCTATGTTTTCATGCTCCAATCTGGAGCAGATACTCTGTTGGCCTGTAAAATAGCCATCATGCTAGAACTTCCCTTCACTGCTTCCCAGGCTGTTTCCTGGATCCCATGGCATTTTCTTTATTAATTTTTCTCATTTTGCTGGAATATATATCCTCAAATAAATTTCAAGGGAAATGTCATTTTGGTTAAACTGAATGCTTACATCTCTGAAAATGTCTTTATTCTTTTCTTATATTTGAAGGCTAGTTTGGATGGATACAGAATTCTAAGTTCAAAACCATTTTCTTTCAGAAAGTTGAAAGCATTGCTCCTTTGTATTCTAGCACCCAATGTTAAAATGAGAAGTGTGATACACCATAATCCCCGCTTCCTTTCTCTTAGAAGCTTTCAGGATTTTTCTTTATTGCTGCTACACTGAGATTTCCAAGGACATTTTAGGTATAAGTCTTTTTTATTATTCATTATAGTTGGATCCCAGTGAGCCCTTTCAAACTGAAGATATATATTCTTTATAAACTCTGGGAAACTTTCTTCTGTTATTTCCTTTTAACTACCTTTCTTCCATTTTCTCTGTTAATTTTTTCTGATAGATACACATTTTGGACCTCTGTAGTGACTGTCCATATATTTCTTTTCTCTCAATTTCTATCTCAACATTTTTTATCTATGCTCTAAAATATTTCCTCACTTTATTTTCAGGGACCATCTCCCACAGATTCTTTGATATTCTCTAATCCCCCTCTACTTGAGTGGAGGCTAGCTTTAGTGGCTTACTTCTAATAAACAGACTAAAGCAGAAGTGACAGTGTGCATCTACAGAGACTAAATCACAAAAGGCATTGGCCTTACTTCTTATTATCTCTTGGATCACACTGGAGGACGTCAGCTGTCACGTCATGGAATTCTCAAGCAGTTCTATGGAGAGGCCCATGTGGTGAGGAGACAAGGTTTCAAGGAAGTAGCTGAGGTTTCCTGCCAAGAGCCACCTGAGTATGGAAGTGGCTCCTCCAAACCCACATAAGCTTTCAGATGATTACAACCCCAGCTGACATCTTGACTTATTAGTGATCCCGAGCCAGAACTGACGAGCTAAGCTACTCTTGAGGTCTTCACCCACTGAAAATGTTCTTTTGTTGTAAGCCATTAAGTTTTTGGGTAATTTGTCACAAAGCAATAGATAACTAATACAATGGTTATTGTACTGTATTTAATAGTTACATTAAAAAGAAATTTTTTTTGGTCTCTGAATGCTCCTTTTGTACAGAATCCTATGTTTGTTTTATAGCTATAACAACTTCTTTAATTTACCCAAGCATACTATCTAAAACAGACGTGGATTTTTTTTAATTTTCCAAAATTATCTTTTTTTCTTCTGGGGGCAATATTTTTGGTTTATTTTGTATTCTCCCTTTTATGCCACTTTCTTATATATTTGAAATTAAATATTATCTTTGATCTTGACAGGCAAATTTTGCTAAGAGTGAATAATGATGGCCATATTTAAAAATATAAGAATGGGGAGCTGATGTGGCTTTCTTCTGTTGCTGGGTATGGAAATAGATCTGTTTCAGTTGGAAGCTCTCTAAACATGAGCAGGGTAAGTCTCTGGCAGGTCTGCTGCCAGGCTCTAGTCCCCCAAATGTTAGAACTTCAAAGAATCAAAATCCACATTTGAAGACTTAACTCCTCCTGAACAATTCATCCAATTTCTCCAAAAAAGAGTACACTCATTTTCTTCTGGCACGTAAATGAGGACTGTTTATGTTCTACAATGTAGGGAGCAGAAACTGCTGACACAGTTGTTTTAATTATAATCCTTCAATAATCTGTTGCTTTCAGCTCTATTTCTTATTCATGCACTCCATAACACAAGCCAAAAGTCTCTCCAAGGTTCCAATGAACAGATCAGTTCCTACCTTGACCCCCTTAAACAAATTGACTGTGGCTCCCTTTAAGTTCTTGTTCATTCTTGTTCACCTTCTATCTCCCAAATATTTACTTAAATCTCATTTTCTGATAGCATCTTCTCTTCCTCTACTTTCTTTCTCTTAACTGTTTTTGTTTATTCCTTTACCTACTAGGTTTTTATTTCAATTAAGTCAGGAGAGGTACAAAATATCAATGTATATATTTAATTCAACATGTTCAGAATTTCATATTTGATGAAACCCCCAAACTTTTCTCCAAATGTCACCCCTACTTCTTTGCCTTAAATAGAAACCCATCTAGCCTGTGGGGGTTACCTGTTCTGCTACAGTCCTCTCAAACAAAGAATGATGTTTCTCTCATATACTATGCATTTCAGGGTTGAGATGAGATGGATATACTTCTTGTTCTTCAAAACTGCTTTTAGACAAGTATCTTTGCCTCCATCTTGTAAAATCCCTTGTTCCAATGAGGCACACAATCTCTGGATATAATCACATGTTCTCCCTTCTCACAGCAATCATCTAGCAACACTAAACTTTTGGCTGTCGGCTCAGTGTTTTCCTCTCCATGCTGATATCACACCCCAGGTGACCTTAAAACCCATGTGCTTTAGGCTGTTCAAACTCCTAGCTCCTTGGTTCCTTGACTTCTTCATTTCTAGTAACCTCCTCTATGCCACCTCAGTGATGAACTCCCACAGTCTTACCCTTGAATCTTGTCATCACAAGAAACTGAACCACCTCAAAAATCACTAATATAGATAGGCACTTCCTTCTCCACCAAAACAACCTATTCTTCCAGCTCCCTTGCTTAAGAAGCCCATTAAAACAAGTTTGAAGACATATGGTAAAGAATTCTCTAATAAGTTCCTTTCCCAATTATCTACAATTACTTTATATCTTTCTTTATTCTTCAAACCCCCTTGTACTTCTCCCAAAAATCTCAGCTAATAATCTTGCCCTACGCATACCCTCTGCCTCCCATCTCCTTTCTCTTTCTCAAAACTTTATTCTATTGATTATACCCCTCTCTCTCCCACATCGTCAACCTCTTTCTCTCAAGTAGCTTCCCTTTAGCATTTTTAAAAAAAAATCTCTATTATCTCAGATTTTTGAAAAGCCTTTCTTAGACTCCCCCATCTGCCTCTAACTACCGACCAGTCCCTCAACACTCCCTTTACTTTTCTTTTATTGGACTAAGCACAATCTGAATTTTTTATTTGTTGATGGTCTCCCCCATGAGACTATGCTCCATAAGGCAAGCTTCTGTGTATCATTATAGTATGCTAACATCTAGTACAAAGCTAATGCCCGACACAGAGCTCAATAATTATTTTTTGCATGAATGAG
>JAQZBX010005429.1:0-56448 GCA_029593785.1 Cabassous unicinctus
CAGCTGCAGGAAAATCTGGCAGCGACCCTCCACCTCTGCTGGGAAGCCCATGGGGCCTCTAGGCGGAGCAGGACATGGGACTTCTGTTTGTGGGTGAGGACGTTGACAACCGTCCTCCAAGATCAAAAAGATCCACAGGGCTCCTGGGCTGACCTCGGAACCTGCGTGGCAGGGGGAGGGGATTGCAGAGAGCAGGGGCACCGCGAGAGGGGCTTGCTGCCACCGCAGCCTCCGCCACACCTCATTCGAGAGTAAAGTACAAGTGTAAAGATGGGGACAACTGACGCCAAAGTGGACCTCTCAGAGCCCCCGGGGGGAGGGGAGGAGAGAGGGAATGGAATCCTTGAGTTGCTCAAAGATGTTGGCTATTATCCTTACCACTCTGGGAGTGCTCACGACTGGGCTGTGCCCACACCATCTCAGCAAGTCCGCTCAGCAAGCCCATGTCACAGACAAGGAAACCGAGGGTCAGAGGCATGAAGCAGCCTTTCCACAGTCACACAGCTGGGAGGAGGCAGAACTGAGATTTGAATGGGGGTCTCGACCTAGTATGTGAACACCTGAGCCCTCTCCACCGTGCTGGGGCAAAGGCTCTCCTGGGCAAGCCCTCAGCCTCCGCTCAGGTGCGGGTACAACGCACCCCTGCCGCAGAGCACCCAGCCCTGCCTGGCCTGCCCTCTTGCTTGCACAGCCCCAGGCCCTGCACCATACAGGGACCCGTTCACAGCACCTTGACTGGGGAGGCCGGCAAAAGGGCAGCCCAGGACATCAGTTCCACGACCTCTGGGCTCCAGCTCCCAGGACACCCCAGAAACTCACTGGGGTGGGAATCTCCTCCAACACTCACATCCACAGGAGAAGGCCTTGGACCCTCCGGCTTCCAAGGGATGCAAAATGGGCCAGGCAGGCTTTTCTTCTACGGCTGGAAAGAGGGTTTGAACACCTTTCTTTTTTGGCTTTCCAAACACAAAGCCCATTGAGAGAGACCATGAATAACTAGAGGGGTGGCCAAGTCGGCGGTCTGTATGCCAGCGTGTGGGCAATGGCTTGTTTGGGCTTGGACTGGCACGGCGTCAGCAGCCTCCCTCACGGCAGGCCACTGCAGATTCTCCTGACTCAGCCCAGGTTCCAGGTTCCCGCTGCCAACGAGCTGGAGCCAGACTCATTCCTTTATTCATTCACGCGTTCACTCATTCCTTCAGTAAACGTTTACCCACCACTGACTGCCAGGCACTGGAGTTACCTGATGGGCAAACAAAGACTGACCCTGTCCTCATGGAACATTTACTCCGACAGGGGAGAGAAACGCTGATCAGAGATTCATATGAATGAGCATATGTTTGTGAACTGCGCTTCAGTACACACAGGAAGGGTCCCGGCCGTGTGAGACTAAACGGGCCCAGACCTGGCCCAGGGTGTAGGTGCGCCTGGCGTCTGCCCCTAGGAAGCCGGTGCATTTCTAAGGCTGGGGCGTGTTAATTAGATGAAGAGCTTGTAAAATATGAAGGGGGACCATACAAATTATTGTCCAAACTGGGGCACTTGAATATGGCAGTGGGTGCTACTGATAGTTACACCAGGGCAAGAGGTGGAAACCGGAGGTGGTGCTGCAAGGCTCCAGCCAGAGGGGAATAAGGGCTGTTCAAAGAACTGAAAAATGGCCCTTGGGGCTGGTGTGGAGAAGAGGAAAGGGGCGCAAGAGGCTCGTCCACACACGGGCATGTGGATGCCTGGGGAGTGCGTTGATGATTTCTCCTAAGAACAGTGGAAGCCACTAAAGAGGATTTGCGCAACTTCAGCTGAGGTTTGGGGGTGGCGGGAAGCAGGACTGGGGTGTTGGTGAACATCATTCCGCCTGCATCTTGGAAAGAGACTTCTGATTGCAGCGGAACAGATGGAGGTGGGCAGGCAGGACAGCAAGGAGACCAGGGAGGAGGCTACTGCCAAGGTCCAGGCAAGACACAAGCGTAGCTCAGACCAGGGTGTGGTGGTGGAGACAGAAGTGGGTGGATCGGAGAGACACTGTGGAGGGGGGGGGATCAGTGGTCACACTCAGATTTCTGACCTGAGTCCAGGGATGGGTGAGTGGGTAGATGCAGCCATCTGCTGAAACACAGCTTTCCACTCCACACTGTCCTGCCTGCCTGAAAACCTACAGTGGCTCACCGCGGTTCACAAGAGAAGGTCCAAAGACCATCTAATCTGAAGGTCAGAGCAGAAGGACTTTCGGAGATCAGGACCCCTCCCCAGCCCACTGTCCCAAGTACTTCCACAGGGCAAATTCAATGACTCCTCCTAGCTGCCCTATGAGGAAGGTACTATCATTAACCCCATTTTACAGATGAGAAAACTGAGGCACCGAGAAGCTCACAAAGTCACCCAAGGTCACAACAAACAGGTGGAGGAGCCAGAATTGCAGCCAGGCTGCAGAGCACAGGTTTTGAACCACAGGCCCGGCAGGCAGACCAGGCTCGGCAGCCGGGACCACCTCGTCCCTCCTCTCTCCTGAGGAACACTGTGCACCAGCCACACTCCTACAGCTGCCCAGAGCAGCGCCCCCCGCCCCCCAGCCTGCCAGCCAGAGCCACCTCACCCCAGCCCTGCAAGTCACATTCCAGGGTGGGGCCAGGAAGAGGCAGCTCTTAAAGCTCCCCAGGTGATTCTAAAGAGCAGTCGGAGTGGACCACCACAGCCTTAGCATCCCCTCTAAGGGATGATCAATGTCAATGCCCTTCCCACCCACCCTGGGCCTCTCCAGCAACACCTAGGAGAAAATCAGGTGGAAATGATCATTAAGAGCCTCCTGAGGGTAAACCAGAAGGAGGGAGAGGAGAGAGGGCCTGCAAGGGGTTTTCTCTAACAGTCTAGGCCAACCCTGGGAAGGGGAAGCAGGTGAGGCAGTGAGCCCCTCCCAGCAATACCCACTCCTCACTTCCCACACTCTCTGCCTTCTCCCCACATCTCAGCAGCAGAGCCAGGCCTGCCTGTGTTTCTAGAAGGCTTCCCAGACCGTCCAACAGCCCCGAGGTGGTGGTCCTGCCCCGTCAGCGTGGCCCAGACAGCCGGGAAGCACACCTCCCTAACCTTCTCTCACTCGACACCTGTTGATTCTCAGGGCCCTGGGAAGAAGCCCAAGACCAACCACGCTCATGTGTACCATGGTTTCCAGGACTGAAACCTGGGTGAGTGGCCCTAGGGTTCCGGACTCCAGCCCCACCATCCATCCCCCACGGTTAGTTTCTACCAGCCCCGGGCAGGGGAAGGGACCATGGTTCCCCCTCCCCGCCACTGCAGCCTGTGCTACTAAGTCCTTTCTGTCACTCCATGTCTCCCCATCTCCCACCTTTTCCATGCTTTAGTAGAATGTCTGTAGGCACAATGAACACACAGCCCAGGGAGATCTGAGTTCTAATTCTGGTTCCACCACAAGCATGCTGAGGGACCCCAAGTCCCTTAAAGGCTCACAGCCTCACCTGTAAAGTAGTGTGAAGAGGAAATGATACAGCCCCTGGGAGAGCAGTGAGGGACCCAGAGTTTCCCAAATGTTAAAAATACAGAATCCATCCACCCCACGCCCGAGGTGCAGCCCATGAATCGGTATTTTAACAAGTACTCCATGCAAATTCCGAATTTTATAACCAGGCAAGTTTGGTCAACTCCAGGCTAGAGAAATATGCAGGAAGTCTTTATCGCCTTCTGTGCAGAAGGGAGAGAAGGGTAAGGAAGAATAATGGTTTGCTAAAAGCGCACCTCGGCTTCGTCCACACCTGCCACCACTGAAGGTGCCCAGCAGGTGCAGGAGCCATCCCGGGTGCTTGACATCCATCATCTTGTTTGGTCCTGGCAATAACCCTGCAAGGTAGGTTGCCTTGTTTTACAGAAGAAACTGAGGCTCAGAGTAAGGACCTGCCCAAGGATACAGCTAGTAAGATGGCAGCGTCCCTCCACCCCAGGACTGCTGGGGGCTCTTCCCAATGTCTTGCTGCCTCACGAGAGCCACTCTCCTCCTGGGAGCACAGACAGCAAAAGGAAGCTCCAAACAGGCCTCACTCTCCTCTTCACTTCCCTGAGCTCAGACACAGCCTATGGATGGTCCCAATCATTCTACACTGCAGGACGAAGGCTGCTATTTTCTGTCCCCAAATATCAGGGAAATGGGGATCCTGAGCCTATAATCTTGAAGGAAAGGTAGTGCTCACAGATGAAACAGTCAAGCAGCAGGCCAGGGCAGGAGGGAGTTCTGAGCCACAATGTCCAGTGCTGAACTGCAGGATTCCTAGAGGGTCTGCGATCAGAGAGCACGTCACATATGGAATGAAGGCCAAGGTATCCTTCTCCCTCCCCCCCTCATAATCTCAGCCAGTCCCACACCAGAGTTCAGTGACTCCCATTTCCCTGGGGAGAAAGCAATTTCCTGCTACAGAGGAACCTGCCGCCTCCCAGCCAGACAGCACCTCACAGCCCCTTGTCCAGCCTCTTGGGGGAAACTCGGCCTGGGACCAACCAGGTAGAGGGAAAGCACCCTGGGCGTCCCAGAGCCCATGCCTTCCTGCACAGTCCTCACCCAGGCCCGGATGCTGTTGACTCCTCTCCTGCTTGGGGAGGTCGCTAGTTGGTACTTCCTGACAATTTACTAAACAGTTTATACTGATTATCACATGAACTCTTTACAACACTCATAAGAGGTAGGTTTTTTTTTGTTTGTTTTTTTAAATCCCATTTTAGGGTTGGAAAACTGAGGTTCAGGGGGGTGTTAAGTAACCCAGCCAGCAAACAGCAGACCAAAACCAAAACCCAGGAGTTCCCTAATTCTAAATCCCAAATTCTTTCCCCTCTCTCTGTGTCTCTATTAATCAGAGTTCTAGATCAGCCCTTAGCAAGCCACAAAAATGAACAAGAAATGGTCCTGCTTTCAGGAAGCTTTCAGGAACTAGCTGACATACTACATACATCACCAATAAGGTACATGTCCCCGAGTGGCACTGACAGAGGACCCAAGAGGGAACAATGCACAGAGCTCTGCTGGGATTCAGAGATGCTTTTGGAGGAAAGCTCCCAGTGGAGGGCCACACTGGCAAGCGAGCAGAGACCAGTTTGCTTGGCATGCCCCACCCCAGGGGGGAGGGTGTGAGGGTCCACGTTCAGGGCAGAGACCTACAGCGAATGGCAGTCAGCAGTCGGGCAGGGCAGCTTTGGAGAGGAAGGACTTGGTCAGGGAGAGGCTAGGTTCTGTTAGCAAGAAACAGACAAGACTCTCTCCAAAGGAAATTAGGAAGTTTTGCATTAGTCTCTGTAACTCACTGGCCAAAAATCTTATCTAACGCCAACCCTCTGGGGGAGCCTCTGGAAGAGAAACAGCCTGGGGCAGGAAGAACTGGGAGGCAGGGAAGAGCAAATGGGGAGAGTGGGGCCAGCAAGCTACTCCCCAGGACGCCCCGAGTCTGCAGGGGGTTGGGGGGGAGGGAGGGCAGGGATCTGGCTTCCCGTTGACTCAGCCGCTCCAGACATCCCCAGAGCTGTGCCACTGCCAGTTCCTGACACGGCGGCCTCTCTTCCATCACTCGGTCTGTCCCTGGGGCCCAGCTGGCCAGCCTGCCCACCTTGGAGACAGCTACTGGGGCAGGCCCAGCCAGGGCCCCCGGCCCGGGGGAAGCGGGGATGTCAGCGGCCCTCTGCCAAGCTGTCAGCCCTGCCTCGGGGCTCTTAAAATGCCTGAGAGGCACAACCAGGAAATATATCAAACAAACTATTTTTTATATAAGTAAAAATGTAAAGTCCTGTATAGGGCATAGAAAAAATAACAGTGTCACCTGTGGGGAGTTGGACTGAGGTGGGCAGTAAGTGGCTTTTTAGACTTCTATACTGTTGGGGGTTTTTTTTGTTTGCTATGAGAATGTCTTAACCTTTCTAATAAGAAACAGAAATAAACAGAAATGGAAGACTGTAAACCAAAACCGTTTTGAATCATGATTCCTGGGAGTGTTTCAGAACTCCCCGTGAGAAGGAGACAGTGCTACCATCTAGCCAAGAGACGGGACACCTCGCCTTGCCGCCTGCCCTGCGGAGAACCAACACCCCAAAACAACAAAGGCAGGCTCGGGTGGGGGCCCAGCTGTACGGCACAGGAGCCTCCCAGGAAAACCAGCTTCTGCAGAAGGGAAGTTGTCTCCCAAGGCGATGGGGTGACTGATGGGCCCCTCCCTGGCCCTGACTCCAGAGTGACTGGCTTTGGTTTCCCAGGAAGTGAGCCAACTTGCCCTCTTTTTCCCTTTCTAGGAAGGCACAAGGGGGTGACTTGGCCCAATCCCCACAGGCCCAGCCTTGTTACCCAGACTGCTCTGGTGAAATCACCCCACCACCCTCCACTGCAGGGGAAGAGGAAGCAGAGAGGTGGGAGAGAGGGGGAACGGCTCATCCTACCGAAGGAAATACAGGATGTGGGCGCCCGAAGGGCAAGATGGGCCTTCCCTCTTTCTACCCTCAGTTCCTGACATATACATACTCGCAGGGATGCATGAAAGCTCCAGAACCCAGCAGGCTTGGGCGCTGGCCCTGATGTCCTCAATGCCTAGCTGCATAGCCTTGCCTCAGTTTCCTCATCTGTAACTTAAAGGGATGGAATACTTGATATCTAAGGCACCTTCCAGCAAAACTCTACAGACCTTCTAAGAGTTGGGTGATGTGCTGAGATGGAGCAGGGATGGAGAAGACGGGACGTGGTCTCAGAAGGAGAGCCTCGCAAACGGAGATGTGTGTCTGGTATCCCCCCAAACTCCACCCTAGGACCAGGGGTCTAACCTGAACACCAGCACCCCCACCCCAGTGTCCTTGCATTTCATATTTTCTCAGCTCTTCCTCTACGCCAGGTGCCGTGCTAGCGAGCGCTGGGAAAATAGCAGTGGACAAGCGGGGCCTCGGAGGCGCTCAGTCTAGTGCAGTCTTCTGCTGCCCCCAAAGCCCCCCTGCCCCCAAAGTCAGGCCTTTGAGGACGCAGAGCATGGAGGAGTAACAGCGACAGCGAGGCCGGAGGAAAAACCAGAGAGCGTCACGGAAAGAGCAGTGACCCAGACTGGAGACTCAGGAGAGTGTGATTTGAATCCTAAGCCTGTCGTGGATTTGTTTGTTTGGCCTTGGACGAGCATCTTCAGCCCCCGGGTCTCAGTTTCTCTTATCTGTCAAGAGGTGACTGGATTCCAGCTCTGACAGTCTAGGCGTCTCTGAGCTCAACCCTCAGTCCCGAAGGGGTGCAGAGTCTTCCGCAGCAGCTTCCTGCAGCAACACTGACCTATCTGGGACCCTGCAGACTCCAGACAAACGGAGCTGACAGACGGCCAACTCCGGGGAGTTCCAAGGCCCAAGGGATAGCGCTTTGTCCTGGCAAAGTCCAGCTGCTGGTGGCTGTTTGAAGGCAAACATTCTCTTTAACTTCAGGGATAAAAACGGATGTCGCGGTTTTCTCAAAGCTGGGACCATTTTGCTTGGGACAGGGTCAGAGGACAAGAAGGAAGAAGTGAGCGCTGTCCCTGGGCCACACTGCCCAGTGTGTCCCTCCTGCCCGGATCTCTGCCGGATTTTAACCATAAACACAGCCCTGTTCGGCAGGGAAGGGCTTAACACAAACCAGATGCAGTAGGGACGCCCCCACCCCCCTCCTCAGCCCTAAAATTAAACGTTCAGTGTCTCCTCTGCCAAAATTCACTTGAAAGCCGAGCCTTAAAGAGCCAGAGCCTCCGGTTCTCACCCTCACACGCTCTCAATCACATCCCAGTTTAAACAGAACGTCAAAAGTCCCCTAAATGGAAAGCGTGGACGAGGCGGCCCCCCAGGAGCACCCGGCACCAACGCAGGGCAGGGGTAGATTTGAAAGGAGAGGTCACTGAAGGAGAAGGAAAGCAGATCACCACCAGGGCTGCCACCAGCCCCAAAGCACCACCTCCTGAGAAGTGGCTCCATCGTCTGGGGGTTTGCCCCTGGGGACGGTGGTGGGGCTGGCAAACGGAGCAAGGCCGACCCATAGGGAGCTGGCCTCCGTGCCAAGCCGTCTCTGGAGGATGCTGGAGATTCCTGGACTTCAGCTTCCAGAAAACGGGGTGAGTAACGGACATCTCATTTAACTCCAATCTTACTCAAAGCTGTGATGAACTGAACAGAAGCCATCCTATGTGAATTAGACTCAGCTGGCCCAAGGCACTCAGCAGCTTGCCCAACCCAGGTGCCATGGGCTGAGTCATGTGTCCCCCATCCCCAATCCAAGAGATAGGAGGTTCTAAGCCCTGTGACTAAGGACGTGTGAATATGTCCTTATTTGGAAATAGGGTCACTGGAGAAGGTCATAAATGTACAGTGAAGTCATACTGGAGTAGGGTGGGCCCTTAGAACAGAATAGACAAAGGGGAGGGCATCACGTGACCTGGGAAGCAGAGACTGAAGGGCTGTAGCTGCAAACCCAGGAACACCAAGGAGTGCCGGCAAACCCCAAGCTGGGAAGAGGCAAGGGCAGGTTCTCCCCTATGGGTTTCAGAGGGAGCAGGGCCTGCTGATCCGACCTTGATTTCAGACGCCAAGCCTCCAGAACTGTGAGACGATACATTTCTGTCGCTTTAAGCCACCTACTCTGTGGTACTTTTTACAGTAACCTTAGGAAACAAAAACCCCAGGTATATCTTATTTCCCCAGCAAAGGGACACAGCCTCTGCCCTTAAGTTCAAGGGGCCATGTCTTATTCCATCTGTGTGCTCCACAGGGCCTACAGTGCACAACATACACAGAAATATACTCCGAATGGATGATTCAACGTCCCCGAGCTGCTATTACTCAAGAAAAGGGGCAAGTGATAGCAGGAAAATATTTGAAAAGGGATGGTGCTTCAGCTGGAAATTCTATCTTGCTAAAAAATTTAAAATTTAAATAAATAAATAAATATATATATATATATCTTTTTAAAAGGTATTTAATCTTACAGCCTTGCCATAACTATTTTCATTTTTGCATATTATCTTCTTTATTTACACTGGCTTTACAGTTGCAGCCAATTATAATGTACACACTATTTAATGTTCTCCTATGTTCTGAGCCATCTATTGAATATTTGGTTCCTATATAATCTTCCTAATTATCATTTTAAAGGCTGCAAAAACATTCCACCACCATCGTGATGGTTTCTTAAAATTCTTCCCCTAATGTTAGCAAGACATGAAAGGTTTTATTCCCAGTTTTACTCTTATAGATGGCACACACAGGATATTTTTAAGCATTTCTTTGTTTCAGTTGGATGGTTCCCTTAGGACAATCCTGGGGGTGGAATTATCAGGCCAAAGGGTATGAATGTTTTCATGGCTTTTGCTACATAAAGGAGCCATGATGTTAGCACAAAGGCTGTACCAATCTCCAATGCCATGAGAAATAAGAGTGTTCAGTAGTTCTTTTAGAACCTCGTTCCAATCGGAATTTTTTCCTTTTACGTAAGACTCAGCTGCCTGTGGGTGGGAAGATTTCACCTTCTCGGGACGCTCCAGGTCTCCGGGTCCCACCAGGTTAAGCGCTCTGGAGATCCTTTCCTTAAATAGCTCCGAGCCCTAGCTCCTCCATACCAAGCCTTGTAATACTACAAGAAGTCTACTTCTGCCACGGTTCCCCTGATGCCCTCCCTACCAAACTCGATTCCCTCTCGCCCCGGGTCTTAGCCTCCCCTACTGCTGGGCTCCTGACCCCCACCCCTGCACTCTGGCCCCTACAGTGCCACATCTCCCCTGAGAAGCTCCCACCAGGAGGAGAAGCAGCCAGGAGGCTTCTTGACCTAGATCCCCCAAAATGAACCCAAAATGAAAAAATGTGCAATCTTTAGGGGACTGCCTGTTAAATCAAGTCCTACAGGTCTCAGGCCTCTGTTGCCAGGGGCAGTTTGAGCCTGCGCCAGCAAAAAGCACTGCTGCTGGCAGACCCCTAGGCTGATATGATCCAGTATCATGACAACAAAGAGGCAGCCACAGAATCTAGAGCCAACCCAAACCCCTGTTGTCACGCTGTGTGGATGAAAACTAGAACCGGACAACAAACAGCCCACAGTCAGAATTTGGCTCAACTAAGACTAGAGGATCAGAGGTCACTAAGGTGGGACAGGGAGCAGGAGCAGGGCGAGGCAGGATACAGAATGTTGAAAAGCCCTCTCTCCACAGGAAACCGAACAACAGAGCTGGACGGGTCACTGAAGGACACAGATGTTTGCGCTTGGTGGCAGGGAAAGGCCCACTGAGCAGGATACGAGAGATCGGTGGGCAGGGTGGGCCACCTGCCTGGTACAGACGGCCCCTCAAATTCCCCGTGATGAAAAAATATGTCTCCTACCACTATCACTGCAATATTGCTTTAAAGGAGCCTTGCAGATAGCCAACTGGCCCACCTGCTCCAAAGCCAAAAACAGCTACAGTCAGGAAAGCAGTAACAGATTCTCTTTCCTTTCTTTACTTTCTTCCTAAGTAATGGAGGTTTGGGGTCCAGAAGAGATACCTGATTCACATTTGGGAGGGCCAGCTTATAGGAGCGCCTATAAGGATTCAAAACTTCATTAGAATGTTCTAGAGGAAGAGTACATAAGAAAGGAGTGAGTTTGTTTAGAAGAACTACCACCATTCAAACTAAATCCATAATATTACCCCCAGATAATCCTTCAAAGGGTTCTCAAACTTTAACTAAGAATTAAGTCGGGAACTTGTTTGAAAATGCAGATTCCTGGGTTCTGACTCCAGAGCATTTGGCTCGGTAGGTCTGGGCAAGACCCAAGTGGTCCATGAACCACCTTCAAGAAACCTGACCTTGGAGTGAAATGCTCCGATTCGATGGCAGAGGGTGGACATGCCAATGGGAAGGAGAACACCTACAGGGAAGCTGTGGTCATCTGGAGTGAATGACCATGTAATACAGGCTTAGTCAAGAGGCCCTCAAATGCTACCTACATACATAGCACGGGAACCTCTCCTTCCCAGAGCAAAGCCCAAAGTCATTGTCTCCCCAAGAGGCCCTCTCTCCCTCCCAATTACCATGAATCTTAATTGGACCAGCCTTTATAATTCATGGTAGATTTCTGGACGGAAGGGAAGCAGAGGGGGTAGAGTGTCTTAACAAACCAGACAGAACAACTCAATCCCATCCTGGCCATATGGCCACAACCTAGAGGCATTACGAGTGGGGAATGGCAGCTGAGATATTCTGGTAGTTTTCCCCACCACTACCCCCAAGGAAATGTCCCCACTCCAGGAGTCTCTCTGGTGAATCCCATGGCCCCAAAGCTCTGATCATCCCCAACCCCTGGAAAGTGGATGTGAGTGCATCAGACGTGCAGGCCTGAAGTTACTCAGCATTAGGGACGTCAAACATCCTCCAAGAGAGGCCATATGTGGGCACAAGAAGTCTGGATACCCCCAACCCTAAGATGCCATCATGTAAGCACTCATCTCTTTTTCCCGAAGGAAACACCTGTGGACCTCCAGCCATAATCCTTGCCCAAATCTCTCTCAACCCAATGGAAGGGCCAGAGTTGCAGGAGAAAGGACGCTTTTCTACATCACCCTCCACATATTCAATGATGACATCCATCCAGGTGTGTCACTCCTGTGTGCACTAATCACCTCCTTTGGCATTTGAAGCCACCTAAGAAATATTTTGTCAGTTCCTAAGAGTTGCCAGGGACTGAGGCCTCACTCCCTATATGGGGCCAAGTAATTCCATGAACAGACCATCTTCTTCCTGTCCTGGCTTCTGGGAAATTCACCTGGTCTGGTCACTGGTGAGCTACCCAGTAACAGAAGGAACACTCTGGGTTGGGCGTGCGAGCAACCCTCAGGCCACAGCCAGGTCAAGTTCAGGGAGGTCTCTGCCCTGCCTTGGTGGCTTCCTCCTAAAGACCAGGGGAGCAGAGGAGCACATTCTCCTGGACCATGGACTGTCCGGTTCAGAAGTGCAGAGCAGGGGGTGGGGAGTGAAACCCGGGCGCAGAGACAGTAGGTTTAGGTTCTCATTTATGACTTCTCCCGCTTCCCTCCTATTGTAACAAGCCTCACAGACATACAGGAACCTGGGGAATGTGGTCAGGTGCTAGGCCGGGGCAAAACGGTCTCAGACAGTCCACTTCTTGACCACTTCTCCCACCAAAGCTCATCAGTCTGACGTCTCTACCCCTGGAGGGCTTGCCTGGCATGTAGTAGCTATTGAGGAATCTGCTAAGTTGCCAGTGGGTAAAATAACTTAACATTTTCCACCTAAATATTTAAATTCTGAGTCTCCTGAAACCACCTTCTCTACATGTAGCACGAGATGAAAATGTTCACTGGGCTTTCCAAACCTTAAAAATGTCAGCCCCGAGCCAGACAGTTAGGTGGCTAGGGAGATATTTCCACTGAAGAAAATCAGTTGGCCCAGCAGGTAAGAGGTGCCAAGGGACAGTCACTCATGGGGGACCGCCCCAAGCTCACACCTGCCTGGCAGAGGCAGCAGGCTCACCGGGGCAGCACACCAAACCACACACTGTGGTGCTTGCGGGGTGGGAGAATTTCAGGTAATCCTTATTTTCTTCTTTGTATCTTGCTGTAGTTTTTAGATTTTCTCAATAACTATTACTTTTCTTTTTAATTAGGAAAAAAATAGGCTGTGTTTTGCTGGTAGCCCATCAAGCTGGTCAGTCTTTTATAAAAGCTTCTTCGTATCACTGAAATGAGCATCTCCTTCGACCGATTAACCCAGCTCCTGGACATTATCTTAAAGTGAAGGAAAATGTCTCCGTGAAAGGAGTATTTACAGGTGCATTATCTCCAAGAGCCAGAAACTAGAAACCACAAAAACGTCCCAAGACAAGAGAATTATGTGGCATGTATGTCACCTGGCTGAAGCCGGAGGCGGCCGTTAGAGCCGACACACCCACAGCCCAGACCCTGCCTGACCACACAGTTTCCTTCCTGAATGGCCTCGACCCTGCTCTGCCGCAAAGAGCGCCGAAGCCAGAAGCGCCCTGCTGAGGCAGAAGAGCAGATCCAAAACTGCCTCTAGGACAGCTCTGGCCTGGACAACCATCCTTCTGAAGAGAGCGGGGCCAAGCCTCATTTTCATAACAAAACAGCACCATTGCACCTTGAAGGCCCAGACCCTAAAACAAATTGTTTTCCTTTTCAGTAAAGGCCTCAGAAAACCTCTGAAGAAGGTAGAGCCAGAAAGTCCACAGTCCTCTCTTCAGCGCCTGTCAAACAAGTGCTCGTTGAGAGTGTCCAGGAAATGCTAAGGAGCATCTCCAAGGAATGTATTCCTCTCTTAGGTTAAACCTCGAGAAACAGCAGAACCAGATTTCATTACTTCAGCTCCCCCACAGAAAGGCCTTCCCAGGGGAGTGATTTAGCACCATGCCTTTGGCTTTTACTGGGGGTTGACTTAAGAACCAAGTATATAAAAAAAGGTTTCTGTGTGTTCCATGAAACTGATATTGACAGCATCATCCACTGCACAGCTCCATGTCTCTCCTAAAACGGTAAAAGCCCTCAGACTTTGGTATCTATAAAACGTGTCTCTTTCCCATGACTGGGATACTTCCTTTTATTAGGTAATCAACGTTATGATACTTCCAATTTCCCTTTTTGTTTTGGCTGCCAGGAAGCTTGGAACTAAAGTTAGTGCTGACTTACAAAAACTAACCACTTTTAAGCTTTGCTTTCTCAATTACCTCACCCCATCCTGACAAAGTTCCCAAACTTCTACCTTTAATTTAAAACTATCATACCTGCACCTTTTAGTGTGTCCACTTCAAATGCTTTTAGGAAAGCGGCAGAAAAATACAAATACATATCATGAAACAATCTCTATGTTTGGATCACACTTTTTCTCCAGGGAACATAGGAAAAATGTTTTTGATAAATACCAAGTGGGAAAATTAAAAAGAACTGAATTTTCTATATACTATGACTACTGTTATCAAAATTATGCATGCATGAGGTAAAAACAAAAATAAGTTTCTGAGAATATAAATAGCTGTGTTTAGGGGAAAAGATTAAAAAGGTGAAAAAGGTTAAAAAGGTCAATCTTTTTCCTCCTGAAGTTCTTTAAATTATCTTCTGAAATGGAAATGGAGGCCATATGGGTGAAGCAAGTGAGATAGACGCTAGAAAAGCAGAGTCCCCTCGCCTTTTCAATCCCATCGCTCAGGCTGCCACATCGTGGGGATATGGGGGGAGTGGCAGGGGGCAGGCTACAGGCTCCAATTTCTATCCTTAGGTAGGGACTGGGATCCAGTGGGTGGATTTTTTAAGGTCTTGGGAAAGATGCTTGGTGCTCTGAAATCACAGTGCTTTGAGATTCTTATGATCCCCTGTCAGCAGCTGACATGTTCTGAGCATGCCCTCTTGAGAACACCAAACTGGACACGTGGCCAGGGGCTGGAGGATTGTCGACAGAAAGACCAGGAACTCATGACCCCTGACCTCCAGGTGCCCAGGATCTTGTTGGCAAACTAGCTCCTCCTCATCCTTCCAGTCTCAGATCAAATGCCCCTCCCTTCAGGGACCATTCCCCATCCACCCACATCGGATGAGAGACTCTCACAAACAGCCTGCACGTCTCCCTCAAAACCCTCAGCACACCTCTCATCACATTCTCACTGTCCGTGTTCTCACTGGACTGCAGGCCGCGGGCCCAGCACAGGGCCTGAGGCGGAGCCGGTGCCCAGGCCATTTTAGTTGAGGGCAGAGGGCCAATGTTTGGCCGACTGAACGACGGCTTCCTCCCGAATCAGCAGGGGACCTGGATCCCCAGTGCTGCCATCCATGCTGCCTTCTGCCTCCGTCTGGGCAGGGAAGGAAGGGCGGTCTGAGGAGGGGTAGAGGCAGGGTCCGCTGCTCCCCTTCCTGCCTAGCCTCCATGGTGGGCAGCACCTCAGAGGCAGGCCTGACTCATCACCTCGCAGGTAGCATGAGCTCACTCCCTTCCAGGGCATCCTTTGAATTGGAAACCCACAGCAGAGATGGTTACCATGGCAACGGGCCAGCACCTCCTCCACAGCCGCCTTCCTGGGAGTGTCGTTTTGCCTGAGCCCACGGGTCACTTCACCCCCCACCCCCAGCTTAAACCCTTAGAATGCAGCATGAGGAGGTGCCTCGAAGGGCAGAGGGCATGGCCCTCCCACCCTGCTCGGAGACCTCCCGATCTACCTGAACACATTTAGGATGGCGAAACCCACAACCTAATAGTTCATTCCTTCTTTGGAAAGTCTTGACTCAGAAAATTCTAGTCTGAGCCAAACCCTATCTCGGCACAACTTCCACTGAGTCCTACTTCCACGCAGAAGCCAGTCAAATGCAGTGTCTTCCACGTGACAGCCCTTAGCCTTCTCCAAGCGTCCCAGGTTCCTCGAGAACTCCCTGGATGTGGTTTCCTCCCCTCCCCACCCTCTAAATGGTCGATAACCCTCTCAACGTGGCGTCCGGCTCAAAGAGCCGCACGCCGAGCAGGACTCAGGCAAGTCTGGCTCCTGCTACCGCCCTGAAGATGGTCAGAAGCTGTCCCTCCTCTGACTCACCGTCCTGTCGCCCACCCCGGGCATCTTCCACTCCAGCTGCTCTGGGCCCACTCCTTCACACTCATCTCCTGGCCCTCCCTCCCCAGAACCCACACTCACTTTTCCTTGCCTTTGGTCACACACTTTGATTGGCCCGCCTCCCCTACTCCCATCCACCCTTCACCACCGCCCCCTTTGCCCGACTCAACTTTACATATTCTAGATTTCTTTTTTTCCCAAGACGTATTATAAAATTATACTTCTCCCACCTAGATTCTATAGTTAACATTTTGCTCCACTTGCTTTATCAGGTATCCATCCATCCATCCACCTATGAATCCAGGTTTTATTTCCAGCTCACATTATCACCTCCTCCAAGAAGTATTGCCTATCTCCTCCAGGGTGGCAGAGGGCCCTTTTTCTGGGCTCCCTTCCCTGCACTGGATGTAACTAACATCTTCGTACACTACAGGGAAATTGCCAGTGCACAGACTTGGAAAGAGCAGGTGCTTAATGCCTGTTAAATCTCTCTGATGGTACATGAGTATTTGTTTTATTTTTTCTTATGCTTGAAATTTCATTTAAGAGAGAGAGAGAGAGATGATCCACAGTAAATGTTAGCTGAATGGACAAACTCTTGCTGGCTGTAGCATCTTTGGCCCCAGTGTATATGTTTGAGAATCTCATGTATCCAGATGAATTCACCCTTCAGAAACTGTCCCCACACCCTGGAGCTGAAGCCCAAGACCAGTTGGCCAGATAGCAAGTGTAATGTGTTCAGTCCTTCACCTGAGCTCCTGCACGGTGCCTGGAGACACAAGGGTGCGCTGTATTAGTAACATAGTATCTTGTATTAGTAACACAGTATCTTTTTATCTCCACCTGTCCTTTTGCACTTGAGAAGTTCCTAGCAATTCACTACTCCCCACTAATCTCCTTGTAAAATAACCTAGGTGGCTAAATATTACAGGCAAAATCATTTGTTCAGTTGTTAATTGTTGAAGCTGAGGGATGGTTATGTGGGGATTCACTAGACTATTCTCTCTTCTTCTGTGCCTGAATTTTCCGTTAGTTTTTAAAAATCATTCATTCGTGTAACTTTCCTTAAGTGCCTACCACATGCCAGCCCTGTGGACAAAAAGAGCAACAAGAAACAACCCCACTCTGTCCATGTACTAATAACTTTGTAAAATTCTAAACTATCTGCTGTCATATCCCTCCCTGGGAATTAAGTACCTCATGGCCTCTGTGACATGAAGACAGTGACTGCCTCTCCAAAGGAATGAAAGCGAAGCAGGAGCCTTCAGGCACCATGTCTCCTGGACACTTGGGGCAGAGAGCCTCTCCAGCTGCACCCGCTCCACCTACGCTGGAAGTCTCCCCATACACTCGGGCGTCCACCCCAGGCAGTAAGTGACTCCAAGGAGCCACGGGTGTGGCCTCAGCAGGGCTGCCAATCTCTTACCCACAGGAAACCATGCCAGGACCCCTCTAATTTAAAGGCAACTTCCTCTCAAACAGCAGGACCTAACCCCCTTTCATTCTATCATTACAGCTTTTCTGAAAGCTCGCTAGCTGTCAGATGCTATGCCAGGCATTGGAATTCATGGCCATGTGGCAGTCCCTGCTCTAGGACATCACGGTCCTATTGAGGGGAAATCTGGGAAATCCTTGCATTCAAAACCTGGCTCTGCCAATTCCTAGCTGTGGAACCTTTGGGCTAGTTACTAAACCACCCTGGGCCTCTGTTTTTCCATTCTGTAAAATGGAGACACTGGTGCCTGACTGCCAGGGTTGTTGTGAGAAGTCTGTGAGTGAGTACATGGGACACCCTTGTCCCAGTGCTTGGGAAGCAGAAAGCTGAGGACACTGCCAGGCACAGAGCAATAGGAGAGTCGGAGCATACGACACCACTGCTGCTGTTATTACTACTATTACTATTTCTTTTTCTGCTCCAGACTCCCACAATCCCAGGAGTACAGAGGCCCTGAAACTCAACCTGAAAAGAAGGCCAGATTCGAGGAACAGGCCCAGGCTGGCTTCTGGTTGTGCTTCATGACTGCGCTGACCTGCCTGGGTTTTTCCAACCAATGCCCTGGTCCCAAATCCAGCCTCGGCCTAATAGGTCAGAGAGGCCCACGCGTCTGGTAAACACTCTCCATCTGGCCTCTTCTCCCAGGGGACGCCAGCAACGCGCTTCATCAGAAAGACGCTCCTAGCCAGCCCTGACCTGGGAAGTGCTTTGTTGTGGATGGTTGGGTTTGGGGTTTTTGAGCCGCCTGCCACTTTCTCCTCACTCTGGGCAGGGGGTGGTGTGACACTTTAGCCCCACAGACTGGGTGGGAATTGCCTTCCATATACTAGCTTCAACAACTTACTTAACTTCTCAGGTTTTTGATCCCTCATCTTTAAACGGGACTCACACATCCTGCCTTGTTGTGGGGATGAAGTAAGATAATGTATGGGAAGCAGCCAGCACAGAGCCTGCAAAAAGAGGTTTCAGAGTGTGGCGTCTGGAGCCACAAGACCAGCCAGGAAGGCACCCCCAGCTCTGGGGCAGCCAGTGAAGGCATGGCCAGCACCGCCGGGCTCCCAGGAACGAAGGACCAGCCACCCTTCCCAGAGGTGAGGTCCAGCACAGCCTCATTCTGAAGACCACCCTAGGGGTGGCCAATGCCTGTGGTGCCAAGAGGGGGCTGGCGAGAGGGAATGAGAACAGACAAGGGGAATAAAGGAGGAGGGTAAAGAGGAGATGCTGGAAGAGGGATAAGAAGCTCTCTGGCCCCAAGTTGCCTCCATGCCCACAGCTCTACACTGCTCAGGCTCCTCAGGAATGCACGGGTCTGGAGAGAGGTATCTGGGGCCCAGGGAGGCTGGAGATTCAGCTCCATCTTTCCTGAGGGACTGCCCTTGTCCAGTCAGGGCTCACAGCTGGTGAGAGCCAGAGCCAGGCCGGGGGCGTGGGCTCCGGGCCGTGAACCCTGGGTTCAAAATGCAGCTGCCCCACTTAAAAGCTTGGTGAGTTGGACAAATGATTCAACCTCTCTGAGTTTCAGTATCTTCTGTAAAATGGGGATAAAAATGTAACAATCCTATATATAATCCATGGGGTGGTGATGGTACTCGCTGGCGCGATGCATGTCACGGCCTTAGCACAGGGCTGGGCAGACCACCACCACCACCAGGCTGCCTTGTCCCTTGGGCTCATTTCTCATGTCCCTCCTCCACCATAAGCCAGCTCAGGAGCCAGTCCCAGGAACTCCTGAGTACAAGGAGGAGACCTGCCTGCCAGCCACTCCCTTCAACCTAGCAGGGTGCAGCGGCCAGCATGTGTGATTCCACCTAAAACGAATGACCCACAGACTAGCCAGAACCCCAGCAGCTTCACCTGCCTCCAGAGCATAAAGGCTCGTCCTGGTTGTGTCTATGAGATGTTCTGGAGCCCACCAGCAAGGATGACTTAGAGGGTTTATATGTGCCTGGAATAAAGAGGCTTCATAAAACCAGCCCCACCTCCCTCCCCAAGGAATGAACTCATGACAGTGTCCCTGGGCAGGTCAGATCACCACTATGGACATCAGTCTCTTTCTTCATCTGAGGAGGGATGGGGTAGGTGATAAATTTAGATCCCTTCTGGCTCTGGCATTCTATGATTTCTTTCAAATCTCTGCAAGGGAGAGAAAGGATAGCGCTGAGCTCTGGGAGTAAACAAAGTGAAAGACAAGGCTGCCTATTGACACCAGGCCCTTGGGCAGATTCCAGGCTGAAATCCTTGCTCCCTGGCTCCAGGCGGAGTTGCTCCTGCTAAGAGCCCACAGGCAGGCTGCCTCCCATACACCAGGCCTACAGGTCAGCCAAGCCTACACAAAGATGCTCTGCTCACTCCTGCTAAGCCACAATTCAGGTGTCCCCACCCCCAGACCACATCTGGAGCTTGAAGGCTGGAGGCAGGGGCAAGGGAACCTTCACCAAGCCCAAACAAGGCCTCCCCCCTCTCCCTTCCAGGTACTTGGTTACCTGGACCACACCGGAAGGAGGCTTTTCCAGAGTAAGAGAGTGAAGGCAGAGCCCAAGACACACAAAGAAGTGGCTTCTGGGTCCATAAAGAAAGCTCATTCATCTGACTCCACCCTTGCCCTTCCCAGAAGGTGGGAACAAATTCCTGAGAGCTGAAGACACAGAAGACTCCTAAAGAGAAGAGACCTGGGTGAGGGGAATGTTAGCTTAAGGGCCAGGCTGGAAAGTCCAGGAGTCAGCCTCAGGCTTGACTTTGCTGAGTGACCACACTCCACCCCAAGGGGACAGAAATACAGAATTCTGGCATTAAGCCAGACCCTAGAGAGCATCTCCAGGTAGTAATCCAAGCAGGCTCTGAGAACAAAGCCATCATTACCACCACCATGTATAATTTACAGCCTCCACATGTTATAGGTGAGCTCAGATGTGACCTGACTAGTATCTCCCAATAGCTACAGACAGCACTGAGACAGGAACTCAGGTTTCTGGAGGCCCTGGTACATAAAACATGGTGTTTTCCCTGTTCCCAGGGGGCAGGTCTCCACCAAGCAGCTCTCTGGCCTAGGAGTTCAGAAAGGACGGTCTTTCCACATCTACCCCTCTCCCAAATGTCGCACCCCAAACAGAAAGGGTGCAGGGGCAGGTCAACCACAGTCCTGGAGGAACCCGCTTCCTGGCGAGCGGGAGGGCATGATGCTGTCTGGTTCCACAAGCCCTGGGATGCTGTGGCTAAAGAGAGCAGGCTGAGGACGTCTACCCTTCAGAGAGAACCTTCTGGTCAGGGCTATAAAAGGAGAACGAAAACTGAAGCCCAGGTTTTACTTCCTTCGAGGTCTCTAAAACCCACATGAGAAGACCAGAAACTCCCTAAGATGTTCTGATGCATGGCCCCACCTTCCAGAGAGGAAAGGGCAGGGTGTCAGGACGGCCAGCACCTCAGAGAGAAATCCAAAGTGGGCAACTGGCCGAAAGAGGAAAGGATGCAGCTGGCCTGCCTAATACGGGGCTGGGAGGCCATACACTGGCTCCCTGCCACCCCATCCTCAGACACCCAGGGGAGGTCCCTGAGCAGTGCGGCATGCGCTGGGGAGGTCCCCAGCTCTGACCCCATTCCAATCCAAAGGCCAGCTTCCCTGGCCTCTGGCCCCTCCTGACTTGCACCTGAGTCCTGGGGAGCCAACCTGGGCCTCCGCCCTGGGTCCAGTACCCACCCCATCACTAGAGCGGCCCTTGGTGACTCTAACCATCACCCCCCCCCAGATCCCCAGCAGCTGCCAGATGTCTCCTGCTGGACTGCAGCTGCCCACACCCCTGTACTCCATCACTGTTCATCAACACCCAATATTTAATGAGCATCCACTACTGCTTACTTTTGGAGGAGCTGGGAGGAGTTGGTCACTCTTGCTCAGAGTTCAAGAACACATCTTCCTCCCCAAAGCCTGGGCCTCTCAGAGAGAAAAAACATAGCTTTTATTCATTTTGGGTAGAGGAAGGGGAGGCGCTAGTAAATAACAGCAAAAAGTCAAATCTCACTCAAGACCTTCACAGTAGATCCCAGTTCTCCAGCTCTGCCTAAATCTACACCCTTTGCTGAGTAACTTAGGGCTCTCCCACTAATCTGGGAACTGGTTAAAAATGCAAATTCCTAGGCCCCACCCCAGACCTCAGAGACTGTTCTAACCAGCCCTCCAGGGAATTCTGATGCACTCAAGTTTGGCCAACACTGCCCTAATCCACAAACCGCTGTCTCACACTCCCCAGCCCTTCTGGGCACTGGGACTCTGGGATGAGACTGGCACAGCCTCCTGGGTCCCTGGATAACAGACCCTGTACTAGGTAGGGATCCCCAGGAGACCCCACAAACATGCCTTCAATCCTCAGGTCACTCATAGATAAGTGAAATCCACTGACAATTCTCCAGATGTCCTTAGAGCCAAGTTTCACAACAGTGCCCAAAGAAAGTGTTTCTGAGGGCTTCCAACAGGCAGCAAAACAGATCTGTCCTTTCCACTTCGCTCTCCAGCCCATCCTCTAGCTGAGGCGCTAAGTGAGCAAGGCAGTGGGGGGTGGGGGGTGGCTGCGAGCCAGGAAACCAGGCGGGGCCACAGAGGACATAACTGTGATCCCTCTGGCTGTCCCTGGCCTGGGAGTGGGCCCCCAGCCAGGAAGGACTTGGCCATGGCCCCCCACCTCTGGACTCTTCCAAACCTCTACGTGCAGCCCAAGACACATCTGGAAATGGAGCACAGTCTTCTGTCTTTTAGAGTGCGGACAGCTTCCAAGTGCTGCAAGATGCCACTGTGACGCATAAAATACAAATTCTCATTTAGAAATATTCCCAAATCCACAGTGGCCTTTCTCATTACATATTTGCTTCTTCAAAGTGTAATAAAAGCACAAATGCTATCCTGGGAGGGGAAAAAATAGCAAAGCAGAGTGGGGTCTCCCCCAACAACGAAACTCTCATGAGCCCAGGAAAAGAGAGCACAGGCAAGGAGGAAGGTCCCCACAGGGGATGAGAGCCAGGGGCCAAAACCACACGTGGGAAGAAAGAGAGTAAGAAATGGAGACTGACTTGTCCTGTCCTCCTTCATCAAACACAAGCAAGCCTTTGAACTCAGAAGGGGCCCAGAGCGGCAGGTATAGCACAAGGAAGCCGCCCATGGAGGCAGGAAGCCAGGGGTCTAGTTCTACCTCCCACCTGCAAGGAGCTGCGTGACCTGCTTCAAGTCTTCTAAGGCCTCCCACCCCTCCAGGCCTCGGCCCTCTCATCCATGGAGTGGCGGCGTGGCACTCCCACCAAGTTCACATCCGTGGCTCCAGGCACAGAAGAGGTGTGAACAGCAGGGCCACTGCACTGGGAATGATTCCAAATTTATTTAAAATTGTAAAACAGGCACAAAACACTGATAACCACATATGGAGGGACAGTATAAATATATGCTCAGGGATTGGGGAGAAGCATGCAGGGGCCACAACTCTAGCTATCATGTATTATTTTCTTAAAATAAAAACCTGAAGCCAACAGGGTCTCTGGGAACTGGCTTCAAAGTCAGAAAATCTAGAAATAAAGGCTGAAACCACCTGAGTCTTTCAGGCCTGAGCAAGCTAATTTCCAAGTACCCTTCAAATTTCCTTTACCTTCTGGTAAATGATCTTAAAAATATCGTAAAGATTTCACGAATTAGCATCTGTAAAACATGTAGAAATGTGCCTGGCACAGGATCTAGTTAGTTCATGCCGGGCGGTGGGGAAAGAAGGTGGATGAACTGGCTGTTCAGCTCCCTATTCCCAGACACATTCCCTGGGCTGGCAAGAGGAGCTCAAGCTGGGCCTTCTCCTGAACCAGCAGCTCCCTGGGGCTCCACTGAACTGAGACCCCCAATGTGGCATTCCTTAATATTTTAAAAGGGCTAGTTATATACAACGAATCTCTAAAATTATCATTGCTTAACAACAACAAAAAAGATAGGTGGTCGTTGGGGCTATTTGGGGAAATATTCACATTTTTAAAGGGGGCCTCAGGGATTCATGCATGCAAAGGTAACTCCAAACAGTCCCAGCCACCAGTGTCCCAGACAAAAGGCAGGAAGCCGGGGGTCTGGCCCCACTTCCCCTCCTCTGGGAAAGCAGGCTTCCTGAGCTGCCGCCTCCTCCATCTCCCAGCTCTCAGGGCCAAGTCTGGAAAAGCACTTTGGGTTCCTGGAAAGAAAGGCCCTTCCGAAATATCGGGAACTCCACTGGAAAGTGCCATTATATATCATCTGGAGGATGTTTGAAAGAGAACCGCGCCCCTGCCAAAGCCAAGGCAGTGGCCAAAACTAACAGAGAGAGGGGCTTCTCAGACCCAGAAACACACGCATGCAGCGACAGACAGACACAAAGCCACAGTCACACACAGACCTAGGCTGACACAAAGCAGCAGGGACAGCAGGACCATAGCTGCTTTTCGAGGACCCAGGTCCTCTAACCGTGGGGATATAGGGATCCTATTCTTGATGTTGAGATTTGACTTAGGAAATTAAAAGCTCCAATTCTCTATCCATCCTCAAACCACAAGCTGCTCTGCGTGGACATCTTCACCATCAGACATAAGGAGAAGAGACAGAGTCTGATTTTAACACACATCCCCTCCCACCCACATCCAAAGCTTGGTGCTTCTCTTCCAAGATGTAAAGCCGGGTTCTATCAGGAGACCTGCCTGAGAGCAGCCACCCACCTCGAAATTCCCTCCCATCATGTCATTTCACCTACAGATAATTTGAAAATAGAGCTCAGCTCAGCACCACTCCACTTGACTCCCATCAGTTATAATCAGCTTTGCAGATGGCTTTTAAAAAAAACAAAGCTTTGAGCCCATAAAAAGGCTCCCCTACAAGCCCTGGCCTGGCCTCAGATCACAGACTCCTGCCCCCAAGATTGCTTTTCCATCCTGAGCTGAACTTTTTAAGCCCCTTGGTTTAGACCCCTGGCCCAGCAAGGTTCAGCACTGCAGGCCAGGAAAGGGCCTTGTCCTTGGGGCTGTCCTCTGGCCTGGCTCAAAAACTCCCCAGCCCCACAGCACTGATAGCCAAACCCAGCTACCCCAACCCAAGGCCCAGACTTTACCTCACAAACTTTCTTAACAGTCTCAAAGGCTTAAACAACAGCCTCAACCTTTGTGGGTTTCACATGCCCAGGCTTTTAAAATCAAAATAAACATGGAGTCTCAGCTACCTGGTTCAAAAGCGGGTGTGGCTCAGTGGTTGAGTGCCTGCTTTGCAAGTACGAGGTCCCGGGTTCAATCCCAGGTACCTCCTAAAAAAGAGCCTGTCTGGCTCCCCGGGTGACCCCACAAAGAATCTCCAAAGGGCAGGAGCAGGTGAAACTGGAGGAACAGATACAGCAGAGGGGGAAAGGGGCCTGCTGAATCCTGAAACGGGGAAGATCAGTCCCCAAAAGCTGGAGTCAGCCTTAGGAAAGCCCAGCTGAGGTTTCCAGGTCCAGGGGACCTGAGTTTATTCCTGACATTTACACCTTCTGAAAAATGTGGAAAAATACAACTACCATACTCTACTACTTTTTATTTATTTATTTATTTTATTTTATTTTTTAGAAGGTACCGGAGATCGAACCCAGGACCTCATACATGGGAAGCAGGGGCTCAACCACTTGAGCTACGTTCACTCCCCTCTACTACCTTCTTCCTGCAGATGGCTCCCTCGTCTGTTTGCTCATTTTTGGTTTTTTTGTTTTTGCTCCTTGTCTGTACTCGTTGTTTTTGCTCATTGCCTTCTCATTGTTTTTTGTTCCTTGTCTGTCTGTTTTTTCTTTAGGAGGCACCAGGAACTGAACCGAGGACCGCCCATGTGGGAGGTGAGCGCTCAACTGCTTGAGCCAAATCCGCTCCTTCTACCTTTTTCATGAAGAAAAATAACTTTGGAAAGGCTCACACTCACCCCCTAGCCTCACAGACCTTCCAGCCAAAGACCTGGGTTCAAAATCAGTGCTACTACATTCAGACTGCAAGGGAGATCCCAGTAAAGTCACTTAATCTTTCTGAGCCTTCCATTCTCTATCCAGAAAATGGGGATAAGACTTACTCACAAGTTTGCTTATCATGATTAATGGAGAGAAAACTATAGAGAAAATGAAAATGTCAAAGAACAAAACAAAGCATGACTTGTACAATGAGTACTTGACTATACATCCTGAATTGTTCTCTTATGAATTCATTTATATAGCCTTGTTTCCCAATTAAGTAAACTCCTTAATAGCTAAGGATGGATCTGTGCTTCTGACTAAGAGCCAAGTTCTGAGGTCATCTGTTTTGATTCATTCATAACCTGGCTTCCTAGCTGGTCGATCTTGGGCATGGTACATAACCTCTCTGAGCCTCAATTTCCCTGTCTGTAACACAAGGAAAAAATAGTGCCTTCTTCAAAGGGATGTTTAACAGATTGAGGTGATCTAAACCACTCAGCCTGTGATCAGTGTGAGCTCTTATTCTTTCTACTTATTTGTAGAAACAAGACATTCTTTTTTTTTCTTTCAGATTTTATTTATTTATTTCTCCCCACCCCGTTGTTTTGTGTTCACTGTCTGCTCTCTGTGTGCTCTTCTGTGTCTGTCTGTCTTCTCTTTAGGTGGCACAAGGAACCTATCCTGAGACCTTCCGGAGTGGAAGAGAGGCTGCTCAATCTCTTGCACCACCTCAGCTCCCTGGTCTGCTGCGTCTCTTATTGTCTCTCTTCTGTGTCTCTTTTTGTTGCGTCATCTTGCTGCACCAGCTCTCCTGTGCGGGCCAGCACTCCTGCATGGGCCAGCTCGCTGCACAGGCCAGCTTGCCATTCACCAGGAGACCCCAGGAAACAAACCCTGGAATTCCTATATGGTAGATGGGAGCCCAATCCCTTGAGCCACATCCATTTCCCTCAAGACATTCTTAATGAATACTGGTTGGCTGGCAACAGGACGTAAAACAGATGACTCTCCTTTCCAGCCTCCCTCTTCTCTTCCCTTCCCAGGAAGTACACAGTGTTGAACTGTATCCCTGTATCTCGAGTTTGCGATATGTTTTTGTTTTTTTTTTTAATCTTTATTTATTTATTTTTTTTTTTTTTCCATTTTTCCAGGAGGTCCTGGGATTGAACCCAGGTCCCTCCATATGGGAGACGGACGCCCAACCATTTGAGCCACATCTGCTGCTCTGTGATATGCTTTGAACCAAAGGACCAAGGGTACAGGCACCTTCATTCCCAGCCCTTCCTTGCGGTTGGGCTGCAGCATGCTATTTCACATCTCTGAGCTCAGGATCTTCATCTCAAAAGTGTGATCATCCCACATACTTCGCAAGGCTGTTGTGACCATTAAATGAGGCCGCCAACAGAACATGTCTAACATACAGTTCATGGGCAAGAGGGGTTTCTCTACATTCCTCAGCCCCCGCCAGACCCTGTGGGTGACAGGCCTGGAGAGGACCCCCCTCCCTCTCAAGGAAGAATGGATCCCAGCCCCAGAAGGAGCCCGCTGTATGCCGCCAAGGACCAAGCAGGCCGTTTCCAGGGTAACAGCATCCTCTGCATCTACGCCCGATTTCCATCCTCGGCTGCCTTTATTCTCCTCCTGCCTCAACAGTGGGCTAAGTCACCTTTCCCCACTATTGCTAGGCAACCTCCAAGAACGGTGCAGCTGCCTCCCGGGGCGGGCCCCTGGCCATGCCTCAGGCCCTGGGGAAAGGCTGCCCTCCTTGAGCCCCCACCGTTAACCCTGGGATGGCAGAGGGTATGTTGGTGAGAAGCCATCCCGGGTCAACAGCATTTACAGGCACAGATCCAGTGGGAATTTCCCCAAGGACTCAGACCTGGGTACCTGATGAAGCCCACCTCCTCTTCCCCACCCCAGTCTTGTCTGCCTGTGCTTATCTGGGATCTAGTCTTGGGCAGTTTCCAAGAAAAGGGCCACATCATGCATCATACTGTCTATAAAAGCTGAAGTTCTTGATTGTTCTTCTCTAGGCTCCCACTCACTCCATGAACCCAGACCCCTGGCCACAGAGCAGACTGAAAAGGTGGACACACAAATGAGAGAAAGAGGCTCAGGGGAGGTAAACACCATTAGAAACTCCGGTCAGAGTGTCCACCTCTGGGAGTGGGATGGCAGGCAATCCTTATATTATTTCTTCTTTATATTATTTAGTATTTTCTGAGGTGCTTTTTCTTAACTGAGATATAATTCATGTAGCATAAAATTCATCCTTTCAAATTGTGCAAGTCAGCGGGTTTTAGGATATTCACAAGGTTGTGCAACCATCATCACTCTAATTCCCAAACATTCACATCTGCTGCGATTTTGTTTTGTATATGTTTGTCTTTGGTTAAATGTTCCTACATAGGCAAGTATTTGTTACATAAGCAGCTGAGCAAACTGGTAAGGAGTGGAAACTCTGGAGCTAGAATGCCTGGCTTTGAGTCCCAGCTCCACCACAGGGTGGCTGGGTGATGGTGGCAGTTATTTAACTGCTCTGAGCCAGCTCTCTTCTGTAAAACAGGGTAATGACAGTACCCATCTCACCCACCTCAGTACCCACCTCACGGGGTCAGATGTTGTTTTGAATGGCTGGGGAGCACTTAGGACACTTAGCACACATGCAGAAAGGACAAGCCGCTACATTATTATATGAAAAAGAAATTTTTTAAAAAGCGTAAATCCAGTCCCCATCCTCTCCTGATCCGAAGATGACTCTGCCCAGGCTGCCATCGTTTTCGCTCATTCTTCTGGGAGGGGGCTGGATGTGGACTATGCCCTGCCCATCCCTCTACAACCAGCAGGGCTGGGAGCAGGGGGCAGGATGGGGCCATGCCAGCTGCCCCACGTTAGGATCTGCTGACACATCGCTAGCCCGGACTCAAGGTGCCCCACATATGAGATCCTGCCAGATTCCCCTCCCCTCCCCGCCAGGAGATGCCAGGAGGGAGCAACAGGCGAAGCAGGGAAGAGCAGGCCTGACCAACCCTCCCCTGCTAAGAAGGAAGGATTCTAGGGAGCGTGGTCTTGCCACTTGGCCTGGGATCAAGGGGGAGATCTGTGGCCGTGGTTTGCTGCGTCTCCTGACCCCTACATACTCCCAAGGCTCCTTGCTCCAGTCAGGGCTGAGTCTGGACTAAACAGAACTTAGCAGGACTCGGCAGATGGAGACAGAACCCTGGGCTGAATCGTGAGTTTAACCGGGGCTGATCCAGTCTGACCAGGACTAAGAAGCAGGAGAAGGGGTTTGCCTCTGCCTGCGGCTTCTCAGCCATGGCCTCTCTGGGGAGCCCCATCTGCAGACTAGAGCTGCCCAAACCCTCTCTGCCCAGTGGGCTCCACGACACCTCCAGTATCCTTGGTGAGCAACTCAGCCTGGCACATGGATGGCCTTGTGTTCCCAGCAATCCTCTTCCAGGATTCTCGGCCCCAGGGCTCCTCCTGCTGAGATGTGGCCCACTGACCCCACTCAAGGGGAGACACAAGCAGGGCTGGCGGGAAGTGCCTTGATTCACCAGCTTCCTAGCTCCAGGCCCCGATCCAGGAAACTCTGCTCATCCTCGAGTGGGTTACACACTGCGGGCAGCTGGGGCAGGTGAACCGGCTGGGCTGACCCCAACAGCACCTGTACAGAGGGGTGGGGCTTGAGAGCTGACCTGTAACCTGTACAGAGGGCCTGTACAGACACGACCTGGCCTTCCTTCCAGAAGGATGAGAGGTCAACTCTGGGAAGGACAGAAAGAAGAACAGTGCAGGAGAACAATGGGAGGGGGTGTTCCCAGCCTGAGCAGCGGGCAGGCATGACAGGGCCCCTGGCAGCGTAGATTGCCCTTGCAGCCCAGCTCTGCTCTCCTAGTCTTCTCCTCTTTCTCTTTCTATTCTCCTGCCTCTCCCCGTCTCTGTCCTACTCTCTTTACAAACACAACCCAACTGCCAGGGAAAGGTGAGGCTTCCCAGCAGAACCTCCTTTTAATCTGTATATACTTTGAGGTTCAACTCAAATTCCACCAGCTCGTCACCTTCCCCACCACCGCAGACTGCATTTGTCTCAGGTGGCATCTGGCTCAGCCACACCGCTGGTCAGTATTGACATGGCCTGGTATGACGCTGAGTCTTTCTGGTTCCTTCTCTGCCTAAACCGTGATTTCTGTGACTCCAACCAGTCGAGAATCTGATACTTAAGAGGCGTTCAATTAATATTCACTGATTGCCTCCACAAGGAGAACTCGTGGACATTCTGACACTGCTAAGGCAGGGGAGCAGAGACGCTGGGCTCTTTCCCAGCTAGGGCTCCAGCTGCCCCGCCCTGGCTCCAGAGCCACCAGAGGCACCAGGTCTTGTGTGAATGATCCTCAAGCTAGGTTTATGGTTTGTGGCCACTGGCCAGATGCCCAGTCCCAGGCCTTCCTCGAGAAGATGGCGGGGGGGGGGGCAAAATCACAACCAGAACGCCCCACCTACAGCACACCCCCGGCGCACGCACACACATACACTCAGAAACCCCCACAAAGGGCCCGCCGACCACCAACACAGAACTGCAGCCCTCCCCAAGAAGTCAGAGTCCCTCTCCTTTTAAAAAGGAGAGGCCACAGATTTTGCAGGAGCCTGCTAGTGAGCCCCTTACTCCTACAAGCCCATCTCCAGGGGCTCCCACACAGCCCCTCCATGTCCCACTGTACCTCAAAACTGGAAAATCTGGTTTTCAGTGCTCTCCAGGCCTTGTCACACCTGTCTGTACTAAGGCAGCCATGGAGGCAGCCAGAAGCAGCCCCAGCCGACCTGGCCAGGGCCAGCGGGCCTGCACTGGGTGGCAGCACCCGTCCATCTCTCCTACAGGCTTTGTCAATCACTTCCCCAACCCAAGTGGCACCTGCTCTCAGCTTACACACACGGAACAGGCTTTGGAAAGGAAGGAGGCTGCAGCAGGTCCTTGAGTCAAGTAGGACCAGGTAAGCTGCTGGGAGGCATGGGCGGGGCCCAGAGAGCCCTTGGCTATTTAACAGTGAGGTCTGAAGCCCATTCTAACTCTCTTTTAGAGGAAATCCCTATTTTGTGGTAATTTCACCTGTACTGTAACACCCTAACAAGGCTTTTAAGCCCTCTGACATCCATCCCACTACCCTGGAATAGGGGAAGGATAGGTGAAGGGGACTGAGAAATCAGAGGTGACTCAGAATGACCTAGAGCGGACCTCAGGGTCAGAGGTCAAAGACAACAAAACCCCCCTAGGTCCCTATCCAACCTCAGCTCCTTCAAAGATGGGTTTATGTAATATGCCTTGTCTCAAACTGCATTGGGTAAAGGCCATTGAAACTCTGGCTCCTCAAAATAGCTAACATTTATTGAGCACTCACTATATGCTAAGTGCTCTGCCACTAAACCTCCATACAACTTTATCAGAAGGCACTATTATTATCCCATATTCCATTAGCATCATCCGGCACAGAGCAGGGGTCACGCAAGATAACACAGCTAGTAAATGGGGAGGCCAAGACAGGAACCCACAGGGTGCCCAGAGCAGGTCTATCTGCAGAGGCTTGAGCCAGGGTACAGCCCCCAGATAGGGTGGTTTACCTGGAGCATAAAGTATCTCAGCAATATTTCTTGACCACCCTGAACAGGTTCTGACCCTGTGCCTCACACCCGGGAAGGATTCAGCAGAGAACAGGACAGGCTGGGTCCCTGACCTGATGGGACACCAGCATGGGTGAAGCAGGTAGGAGAGCAGAACAGTGAAGGGGATGGAGACTGGAGCCAATTCTCTCTTCTTTCAGGTTTTATGCGCACCAGGCAGGCAAGCCTGTCCCCCCCGTTGAGGACTCCTAAGGGTCAGGGTGAGCAGATGACCCAGCCCCTCCCCAGGAAAGCCCATCTACAGCAGGCCTCCCCCTCTCTACCAGAGATGGGTAGCTTTGGTTAGCTCCTGCGATGGTCTCCGTGTCCAGAAGAGAGTCTGTAAATAAGGAAGCCTGCGACCTGGCCTGATGTAGGTGCACTGGGACCTGAGCCTTATTTACAATCACCTCCATTCACCAGCCAGTGCCGCCAACTGTTTCAACATCCATTTGCTCAACAAATATTGATTACGCTCCTACATGCAAAAAGCCCCAGGGCCAGCACCTGTGGGATACCCACTAAGCCAGAGTCTCCAGGACTTGAGAGGGAAGAGAAAAAATAAAATTTAACAGCTACATCTGCAAAGCACTTAGGATATTTCGTTTTACATATCTTCTTATGCCAATCCTGTGAGGTGGGCAGTAGCCCCTTTTAAACAAGGAATTGGAGGCTCGGGGTGGTTAAGTAACTGGCTCAAGATCACAAGCCTAAAAGTGTAGAGCCGGCTTTGTACTGCATTTATAGAGATTTTGCTCTAATATTTTTTAGGGATGTAAAATTTTCTGTTTTCTTACAGTCTTGCTTAGTCTGAAACACCGTTATTCAATAAAACTTTTAATTTGCATTTGAAAAAAAAAAAGTGTATAGCCAGGATCCTCTCCAAAGTGCCAGCTCTCTCCAGCACGCCAGGCTGGCTGACCACCAGCACACACACACTGTGAAGGAGGCAGGGCGAGATCCCCGCGCGAATAAACTCAGGGCTCTGGTCACCCTGGAAAGGTGAGCATTCAGACCCGCTGCCCAGGGAAATGGCTTCAGCGCTCAGCCTCGAGGGTCAGGAAGATTGTGAAACCTGGAAAACTACAGGAAACTCCTCCGATCCATGTGCTCTGTCATAAAATAACTGGAATTCTGGAGGCATCAAGTCCAGCCCCACGAATTCTGCACCAGAACATTCTTTGAAGAAGTAACAAGCCACGGCCGACCCCACGGGGGTTGAGTCATGCCTCCTGCTTGTCGGGACTTCTGCCTGCATGAGCATCAAGCCTTACCTTCACCAAGGAAGTGCTTCCTACCAAGTCATTTCCTGTAGTAGCCTGAGGGCTCAGCAGGGCAGACAGGTGTCCCGTTTACAGAGGAGCAAACCGTGGAAGCACCACAGGAACAGGGACCTTGCCTGTCTCATTCAGTGCCCAATTCCCAGCACCTAGAACTGGGGCCAGCACATGGATGCTCAAGAGTATTTGTTGAATGAATGAATAAAAGGAGCTAAGGAAAGGGAAATGTCCTGTCCGCAGTCTCACAAATAGCCCGCGATTGCTCAAAGTGGGGTCTTGCGCCCCCTGCCCAAGCGGCCTCCATATCTCACCAGGGTCCCGCACACTCTGCTCACTCACATCCCTGTCTGCATCTGGAATGGATGGCCTCTGCCGCTCACCGGATGTGGTCCCTCCTACTCAAGCCTCGCCTCCCTCGGTCAGCAGAGAAGGTGTCAAAAGCAACAAGTTACTTAACGCCTGATCCCCCACTTCCCTATAGCCCCACACCCCGCTGAGAACTAGGAAGGGCAGAAATTTTACAGATGAGGAAGCCAAGGCCTACTCAAGGTAACCCAGAGAAATAGGGGCAAGAAGAACCACTTGGACCAGGCTTCCTGACTCGGCCGGCGCTCCTTCTGCCCTGGCCCCTCCATCAACCCCACCAAAGCCGGTCTTGCCTGCAGGGACCCTCGCGGGCTCGAGAGGCCTGGCCCGGCTTTCCTGCATCCCTCCCCAGTGCAGGACAAGTCGGGGAAGCTGCCTGTCGGAACCACAGCTGCATCCCAGCCCCACCACAAACCCTCTCTGTGCTCTTTACCTCTCCTCTCCACCAAGCTGTCTTCTCCTGCTGTGTGCCTGGCTCACAGAACTGCTGGGAATATCAACTGGGACAATATATACGGCACGACTAAAACAGTGCCTGGCACACAGTAATGGCGCAGCAGACGCAAGCTCCTGGAGCTGTGGGGTTTGCCCGTTGAGAATCAAATGCCTCAGCAACCCTGTTCCTACCTGGCTGCCCAGAGGCCTATTCCCACCACCACCCAGGTCAGAACTTTAGGGGTCTGTGTTTTCCTCCCGACCACATTCCGCCATGCAACAGTCAACAGTACCGAGTGCCTCCAATGTGCAGGGGTTGTCAGCCCTGGGGAGACAAGAGTTTCTTCGCCCCAGGAACTTAGTCCAACAGTCTTTAAAGGGACCCGATTCTTGGGCAACTCAGGTGCCCCGCCCAGGAATATACTAGGTGCTCCTTTTCCACTCCCCAATGAAGATCCCAGGACATCCACCACCCCATTCCCACCCCACCTGTCCAATTTAAAATCTATTCTCACGAACACTTCATCATGGAGGGGGGGTGAAAGAGCCCCCTTGTCTTGCGCCCCATGGAAATCTCTACCCACTCAACTCTCAGCTCCCCCAACACAACAGCCAACGGCCTTCGGAATAAGCCAGGGGACTGGGGGCGCTGACAGTCCCCCCAGCTCTCCCCCAGGGGACAGACAGGAAGAGGGAGGGTTAAGCAGCTTCTTTAGGAAGAAGTCAGCGAAAGCCAGGGGCCCATCTGACAGAGCTGCACAGAGCCCCAGGTCGCCCTGCTTTGAGGAAGCCCTTCGTGAGTGTGTTTTAAATTACCTCTGCTTGTCTGATGAAGTGAGTAGAAGGGCGCTGTTTCAGGACTTAGGATTCCTGAGTGAGCTAATACAGGATGCCTTTGGCTGAAAAAAAAACTTCAGACGGCTCCCTAAACTCCCCCCCTTTCAAGTTTAAAAAAGGGAATGAATGTTACCATTTTTGGACATGAGCTTTCTCCCTCAAGCCCAGCCCTAACCGCACTATCCAGAGGGACGCGCCATCCTGTCCCCCCATTCCCAGATCAGCTGGGGGGAAGGGGGGCGAAATGAAATGGGGAGGGACAGGATGGGGGCGGGGGGGTGTTCAGGGTACGTGGCCGCCTGGGGCAAGGGCTCACCGAGCCGGCAGGAAGAGGCGGCAGGGTTGGGGCGGCCTCCCCCCACCCCAAGTGGTTTTGACCTCTTCCGGCCACCGACCACTGTGCTCGAGACCCACTGCCAACTCTGGGTCCAGCCCCCGTGGCGGGACGCGCACTCCGCACAAGGCGCCTGAGACGCGGTTTGGTGGCTAAGCAGGGATCCCCAGTGGCTGATTCCAAATCTTCCCGAGTCAGTCCCTTGCTCTGGAGCCCCTCGACTCGGATCAAACACCCAGGGAAGGGGTGGGGGTCGGAGGGGCAGCTCGCAGCTAGCAAGCCACTGAGTTAAGCAATAAAACGGTTTGCAGCCCTGACCCCGCCCCCACAGGGCAGGCTAGGGCACCGCGTTTGCCCCGGGTTTTCTCGGTCCCAACCACACCCCAGCGGGTCCACCTCCAGGCAGACTCCGAGGCGGCCGCCAATCCTTTCGGCGCCCGCTCTCCCCTCGGCCTGCGGGCTGGGGAGCAGAGTCCTGGACACCTGGCCCCCTCCAGGTACGAGCCCAGGGAGGCCCAGAGAGCGCGCAGCCACCGCACGCCATATGGAGAGGCGGGGAAGGGAAGAGAAAAATCGATCCGGAGCAAGCAGCCACCAGCAGGGGGTCTCGGCCCCAGTCTCCTGCGCCCTGCCCCCGCGCCCTGCCATGCGGGGTTGGTGCGCTAGGAGCCGGAATGCCTGGGTCCCGGTCCCCACGGAGACCTGCCCGCCAGCGGCCCCACCTCTCCGCGTTCGGACTCGGCTTTCGCGGGCTCCGGGGGCAGTGGCTCTCCCCCTTCCGCCCCGCGCCTGTAACCCAACACCCCAACCTCACAGCGGCCGCGCATCCCCCGCCCCCGCCCGAGCGCTCCCCGAACCGGTTCCGAGCTCGGAACCCGGAGCTCGGAGGGCTGAGCGGGCTGGGGCTGGGGACTGCGGCGGGCGGGGTCGGCTGCTGACCTTTCTCTGCTGCTTCTCCCAGGCCGGGTCCAGGAGCAGGTCTCGGTCCCAGTCCTCTTCCGGCTGCATGTAGTCGTTGTTTTGCTGGGAATCATAATGGTCCATGATGGTGCGCGCGTGCTAGGGGCTGGATTGCTTCCTCCACCTTCTCTCGGGGCGGCAGCGGCTGCTCCTGCGGCGGCCCCGGCGCGGGGAGGGAGTCGGGCCGGGCTGGGCTGGCGGGGCCGGGCTAGCTCCCCTGCGCCCAGTTCCGCCGCGGCGCTGCTCGCAAAGGCGGCTGCAGGCGGCGGCGGCTGGAGCTCGCGGACTGCCTAGCTCAGGGCCGGGGCTCGGACCTAATCTCCACGCACACTGATCTAGGCGGACACACTCGCGCTGCGGGAGCGGGGCGGGGGCGGGGGGAAGGGGCAGGGCCCTCCCGAGGTTCTCCATTGGCCAGGCCGAGTTGCCCAAACTTCCCCCCATCGCCTCTCATTGGGAATTCCTGGCATCCGTCAGCCCGGCTGCGGCACATATAGGTGGACTTGGCGGCCCCCTCCCGGCGCGCACTCCCCCGCCCACTCCCCGGGTTCCCACTCCCTCGCGGCTCATGTGACACCAGCTTAAGCTGAACGGGACTGAAGCCGGGGGATGCCTGCTCGAGCTCGGGGACCGAGCGGCGGGCTCTGGAGCCCCAGGAGCCGCCGGGGATTGGACCGGTTCGCCGCCCGCGGGAAGGACCCGAACTCGGGCGCGCCGGCCTGATAGCGCTCCCACGCCAGCTCCAGGCCCCGGGGCGGGCAGGTGGTGGAGAGGGGACGCGAGAAAACCCGAAAAACGTTTCCTTTTCTCTTTCCTGGGGAGCCCTGGGTCCCGGCAGGTCGGCATCCGAGGAAAGGGGGCGGGGAGAGGACGACTTGGAAAGGAATGTCCTGGGAATTTCCTGATTCCGCGCCGCCCGCCCCCGCCCCCTCCCGGCGGGACCCTGTCTACCCCTCTCCTCCCGGAGCGAGCTTTCTCGCCAGCGAACAGCGCTCTGGGCCGTCGGCCGTTCCCGCCTCGCCTCAGGGTCCTTTCCGGCCTGCGCTCGGGCTCAGGGGACCGCTACGCCGCGGGACTTCCCGCTGGCGCCTGTGCCGCTTGGCTTCCCGGGATCCCCTGCAGGTCCCCGCGGGCCTTGCTCGGCGGACGGGCCGGGCTCAGGCTGCCTTGGCCAGGCCAGCGCCCCCTCTCCCTCGCCACACACCCGGGCGAGGTGTGATCTGCCTACTCCGAGCCCCCCTACCCGCCCCCCACCCACACGCACACCTGACAGATGGGGAAACTGAGGCAGCTCAAAAAGGGATTGGGCGCGTCCTCAGGAGTCCACATCCCAACCCTGTAACCTTATGGCTGGCAAACAAAGCTCTACTGTTATTGGAGGAGGCAGGAGGGAAAGACAGACTGACCCAACACCTCTCACTCCTGCTTTGTCCCTGCTCTCTCGAAACGCGACCTGGGCTTCTTTCCTCAGGCTCTGTAAGAAGAGGGTTTAAAAGCGCTGGTCCAGCCGAGACAAATGCTGGGAAGAGACCGGCCTCATCCCGGTGGACGCCTGTGAGGGATCCCGGGTCTGAAGGACAGTAGCCAGCAAACCTCCAATAGGTCACACACTCTGCGGACAAGAGACGTGCCAACCCTGTGCCCCAGCGCCTCACACACAGTAGCACAGTAGTGTTTAATTATATTTGTGGGATGAATGGCTGAGTCAAATGCAAAAATGTAAGTATGTTGGTTCAGAGGTGAGAGGAGTTAGAGGAAAGACCATGAAAAGGGTCCTGAAAGGCCACAGCCTTCAACGTGGGAAAAGGTGAAGAAAGTGCCTGCGACTCTCAGCAGAGCAGGCCGATGCTGTTGTAAGCAGGTATCTGTGGTGTGGTTGCCCCCTGCATTGTCAGTCAACCCCACACGTTCATGCAAGTGGTCTGTGTCAGCACTGCGCCTTCCACAAGGCCCTGGCTGCCGGAGCCCTGCTTCTGAGCCACAGAGACAGCAGATTTATGGACTACTTTGTAACCACTTCAAAATTATGATTCTGAACCTAACATAGAGGGTAATGGTGCTGGATCCATTCATTCACTCAATAAATATTTGCTGAGCATCTTCTGTGTGTCAGGGAATGTGCTAGATACTATGGATATAGCAATGAAAAAGACAATCTCTGGCCCACGCAGCTCATCAGAAACAGGAACAGAAACAAGAATATAATGCAGTGAGATGCATACAAGGAGAGATCTGACCAGAATTCTGTGGGAGCACAGAGGAGAAACATCTAGCCCAAAAGGCACCAGATAGGGAAGCAGATGTGGCTCGAGCAGTTAGTCACCTGCCTACCACCGAGTGCCTCCTAAAAAAGCAGACACAGAGAGCACACAATGAGCAGACAGTGAGCGCAAACAAGGGGGGTGGTTAATAAATAAAATAAATCTTAAAAAAAAAAAAGGCACCAGGTATAACTTTTTGGAGGAGGTGAAACTTGACAGAATGAGAGTCACCCAGATGAAAAGGAGTGTGGGAGCTATTCCAGGCAGAATGAACAGCGTGAGCTAATGCATGGGGGCAGGAAACTGCCTGCTGTACAAAGGAATGCCTAGTGTTTCAGTGTGACTGGACTAGAAATTCAAGGTAGAAGTGGCAAGAGATGGGGTGCAGAGGTGGGCAGCAGTCAGACCATGAAAGCCCTGTAAAGGGTGGCTCTGATGGTGAGCAAGACAGGCTGGAAGCCATGAGGCCAGTTGCAAAGCTGCTGTAATCATACAGGTAGGAATGGAAATAGGTGGATAGAAAAGAAATACTTAGGAGATAAAACTGAGAGGCCTCAGTATTTGATGTGAGGTGGAGAGAGAGCAGTAAGGGATGATAGATGCTATTCTTTTTTGAGATACTGGGGCCAGGGATTGAACCTGGGACCTCATGTGGGAAGCCAGCGCTCAACCACTGAGCCACATCGGCAACCCGCTACTCTTTTTTGAGAAGTCCATATGGGACAGACCATGTGCTTTGCCTACATGATTTAAGTTCTACCTATGGTGAGAATTGTTTCCATTTACAGAGAAAAATAACTAAGAGTTAGAGAAGTAAGTAACAAGCCCAAAGTCACACAGGTATATATGACTCCCAAACCCATGCTTTTAACCCAGGAGACTGTTTTTCCCCCTGGGGTTGTTTGGTAACGTCTGGAGCCATTTTTGGTTGTCACAACTGTGGGGGCGGGGGAAACCTACTGGCACTTAGTGGGTAGATACCAGGGATGCTGCTAAGCATCCTACAATGCACAGGACAGCCCCCCACAACAAAGAATTATCCAGCCCAAAATAGCAATAGTGCTGCTGTTGGGAATCCTCGGTTTAACCACAGGTTTCTAATTTGGATGATCTGGTGAATGGTGGAAGTACAACCAATTGAGGTAAAAAATAAAAGAGCAGATTTGGGAGCAGAATCATTGACTGAGTTTGAACACAGTGAACTGGAGGTGCTCTTAGAATGTCAAGAATTCAGTTGTCTGGTCAGCAGTGGACTGCATGGTCTTGACCTCAGTGGTGGCAGAGATTTGAGAGTCACCCACATAAGGGTGGGACTGATACCGTGGGACCATCCATGGAAAATGTCTAAATGGAGCTGAGAAGAGAACTGAGGACAGAACCCTGAAGAGCAGCTTAGAAAGGGGGGGTAAAGGATGAGAACCCCTGAAGGAGCACAAGAATCCCTGGTCAACCAGGAAGAAGGAGACCCTGGAGCAACCCCATCACGGGAGTCAAAGGAGCAGAGTTTCAAAGTAAGAGGAATCAGTGACTTTAGATATACAGGAAAAGTCTGGAAAGTTAGGTCTAAAAAGTGCCACTGGATTTGACAGTGGAAAGTTCTTTGATGACCTTTGCCTGTGGAATTTACTAGAGTGGCTAAAACTGTGAGTTTGAGAGACTAGAACCTGGTGACTAAATGCAGTCAGTGAATATAAAGGGAAAAATAAAGACAAGAGAGAGAATATTGGGCAGTAGCTAGATGGGAGAGGCTGGGGTCAAAGAGGATTTTCTTTAGAATAGGAAAGACTTGAGAGGAAGAACTCAGTTGAGAGGAAAGGTAAGCAAAAGAAAGTTGAGGGGTAGCATGAGGTCCCTGAGGAGAGAGGACCATGTCTTCAAGGACACAGGGTGAGCCATGAACAAGAGGGAGGACTCTCATCTTCTGAGAAAGAAGGAGAAGGATGTCGATAAGTGTGTGGGAAGAGAGTCTGGAAGTGGATTGAAACGCTGCCTGATGATTTTGGTCTTCTCAACAAGGGAGGAGGCCCTGAGGGATGGAATGAAGGTGACAAATTGTCAGTCTTTCCATCCAGGGTTCACTGGTGACCATCATACTGGTCATAGGATATTGGTGATACTAGGTCCCAGTATAATACTACTTTCTATAGACTGACATTTTAAAAGGTGGGTCTTCTTGGATCCCACCTGAGGGAACATAGTTATTAAAAGTGCTGATGGTTTAAGGTGTTTGCATATTTATAACATCCATTCTTTTTTCTGTTTTTAATTGGGGTATAAAATACAGTAAAGTGCAATAATTAGGGAGCACCAGGTTCCGTTCCCAGTACCTCCTGAAAAGAAGACCAGCACACAACGAACAAAAGAAGACCAGTAAACAACGAGGGGGTGGGGAGAAACAAATAAGTAAATAAAATAAATCTTAAAAAAAGAAAAAATCAGGGAGCAGATGTGGCTCAAGCTGTTGAGCACCTGCTTCCCACACGGGAAGTCCTGGCTTCAGTTCCTGGTGCCTCCTAAAAACAAAAAAAACAAGCAAACAAGTGAAAAAAAGAACTCAGGGGAGCTCATGTGGCTCAGTGACTGAGCGCCGGCTTCCCACATACAAGGTCCAGGGTTTAATCCCCAGCCCCGTTACCTCAAAAAAAAAAAAACGTGGATTAATCAAGTGCACTCATCTCAAGTATTATATAACTCAGTGAAATTTTACATGTGTATACGCCCATGGAACCACCATGCAGCTCAAGATATAAAGCATTTCCAGCACCCCAGCAGATTTTCTCATGTCCCTTCCCGATGTATACCCCGTCCCACACAGGTAGCCACTATTCTGACTTCTTATCACCAATGATTGTTTTTGCATGTTTTTGAACTTCATATAAATGGAATCGTAGAGCATGGACACTTTGGTCTCTGACATTTTTGTTCAATTTAATGTCTATGAGATTCATCCATGTTGTGACTTGTGTCAGTAGTTTGTTCTCTTTTCTTTTTCTTTTTGCTGGTTAGTATTCCATTGTTTGAGTAGATCCTAACTTATTTATATCCATTCCCCTCTTGATGAACATTTGCATTGTTTCCAGTTGGAGCTACTTACTATGAACAAAGTTGCTAAGAACATTTTCATGCATGGTTTTGGTAGACATATGTATTCGTTTCTTTTTGTTGCAAACCCAGGAGTGGAATTGTTATGTCATAGTGTAGGCATATGTTTAGCTTAGGCAGATATTGCCAAACAGTTTTCCAAATTGGCTGTAACAATTTACTTTCCAAGCAGTTGGATGTGAGAGTTTGAGTTGTTCCATATCCTCCCAATTCCTACACTTATTTTGTCAATTTTAAAAAATTTTTAATAAAATTTTAGCCATTACAGTGGGTGAGCCATTACAGTGGTCTCTTTTTATGAACTTAATCTTTTTCATTTGCTTATTGTCTACTTGAAGAAATAACATCCATTCAGTTTAATGGCACAAACTTATACTTTCAGAGACATTGTTGCTGCCAAGAGTAGTGATGGATTTTCAATTTATAAGGGACAATACCATGAATATTTTATTATTTCCCCAAATTTCTCCCATTCATTCATTCAACACGTATTTATCAAGCACCTGCTCTGTGCTCAGCACTGTGCTGGAGAGTAAAGGTGCAAGAGCAAACAAGACAGATGGAGGCCTGACCCTCTTAGAATAGACAGTAGATGCTCAATCAATATTCACTGAATGATTGCTTGGGGAGGCTGTTGGGCCCAGGTTTTGTTTTGTTTTTTTTTGCTTTGGTGGGAAGAAGGAAGCTGGGACAGTTCTTTTTTGTACAATTTTTCAATTAAAAGCTTTAAAAAAAAAAAAAAAGCTCTATTAAAAATACATCTACCCCTGGTGTCAGGTGTGCAGCCAAAGTGGTACAAAGTTAAGACTGCAAGAAAATGGACAAAGGAGGAGTATTCATCCAGGAAACAACACTGACTCCTTCCCAGAGACTCAGCCTTTGTTGCCTTTTTCTGTCCATCTTCTGGATTTCCCTGGGTGCAGTGACAAAGATTGTAGGCAGAGTTATTGCCATTTAACAAGCCAGTGGGTGTGAACTAAGACTCAAGAAGTTTGCTCAAGTCAGTGGCAGGGAGGAGGACATTGAATTCCTACTGCCAGTCTTTTCTCTGGAGCTGCTCAGGGAGCGGAGAGCTCTAGACTCCGCAGCAGCAGGCCTCAGAGACTCTAGCCGAATTCATTATCAGCACTCCAGGCAGCTGCTTCTTCCCCAATGCAGCCAGTGATGAGTCACAGGGAAAACAGTAGGTGCTTTGCTGTTGAAAGAGCCTCGCTCTGGGGTAGATGACCCAACCTTGGAGATAAGGAGGAATTATTATGACTCTGAGTTCTGGGAGTATTTACTGAGCACCCAGCAGAATACTAGGAGCTGAGGATTTCAAGAAGACTCCTGGTCCTCCCAAGCCTCGTTGGTCTAGCTAGAACCAAACCACAAGCTTCCTCACCTAGGATTTATCCATCCAAAAGATAGCTACTGACAGGAACCGTCAGAGAGGTTGGAAATGAACTGCACCAACATGTGAAGTGGCATGAAGGATGTAAAGTGCCAGCCCAGTGCCTGCACCCAGCAAGGCACTTCAATGCTAAGTTCCCTTTTCTTGTCTTACTGTGCATAAATGACCATGCAAGGCCTTGTGGGGAAACACAGACAAATGGGTCTGTAAGATTCTGGAAACCAAAAGCACCTGGGACCTCCCAGCTCAGAGCTCTGGGGATTTCCTTCACTGTATCCTGAGTTCTTCTCTAACTTCACAGCCTAATGGTAATAGGCTCCTATGGACTCTTCCTAAGGGCTAAGGGCACAGTAGTTATTAGAATATTTGTAGATGGCAGGAGGAAAAAGTCACTGTGGTTTCTTGAGTAATAAACTAGCTCAGGAGGCCAGAGACTTCAGTTTTGTTCCCAGTCCCAATGGCGATTGAATTCATGAACTCTCTTTCCCCTAGCATACCATTTGTAACTCAGATAACATCCTCTGCTTTATTTTAGTCATTTTATCCCCCATTGTCTCTGTGAAGCCTTACCCCACTTCTTTCCCCCACAGCTTAACCTAGGCTCCCTGACTCAGTTTCCCCCATCAACCCCTGGGAGGCCCTGGGAGGCCAGTCCTCTGCAATGGTCCACATACGCATTTCCTAATTCCTCTGACCACCCAAGAAGCGGGTGCTGGAGAAACTGGAGTTGGCCACCTCCCTCATATGCCCAAGCAGCTCTCAAACCTCCACCAGGCCTAATTCCACAGTCACCAAGTTCTGCTTTACTGGGGCTGTTTGCCTTTGGGCCAGTTCCTGCCCTTCCCACCAGAGACTTCAGGAGAGGAAAGAAGACCTTCCATGGTGTCCTGCCAATCTAGTAAAGGACTGGCCTGGAGCAGGCAGAAAAGTGTCCTTGGTTCCCACACTCTGACCCGCTCTCGGGTCTCAAGTGATGGGACATCTGCCCTGTCTGCCACCCTCCTTTTCCTAGTGAGCCAGAATATAGCCTATCCCCCAGATTCCAGGGGCAGAATCCAAGCAGCACCCTCAGAAATCTCCGCTTCAGATAGCTACCCTAAGGTCAGCTCTGTGAGCAAGAGATAGTGGTGCTTGATAACTGCCAAGCCTAAGCCCTGCCCCTCTCCCAGCTATCTCTAGTTCTCAGCAAATACCAGAGCAAAACACCTAAATCCCAGCTGAGGAATTCCTGTTGAGTCACATCCCCCATCCCTCACCCCACTCCACCTTATCCCACCCTGCCCTACCGCATCCCACACCCCCTGGCGTGGAGCTGGCAGGCAGATTCACCCCAGTTTCCTGTCTCAGCCACTGGTCTTCCAAAGGCCCAGGCCCCATCCCTGAAAATGATAGGGCAGCTTTTTTAAAATGATGGGATAGCATCCTTATCTGAGAGCCCTGGCGTCAGGAGACCTGAGCTCCTGGGGCCGCCCTGCCTCGGTTTATTCACCTGCAAAATGACAGTGCTGGACTCAGAGAGGAGCTCAAGCTCCGGACTACCAAGTTCTGAGCCCTGTTCTAAAAACGTCTTTCTCAGACTCCTCCTTTATATCTCCAATGACAACAGGGTTTCAGTCTCCTGAAACTGTGTTTCTCAATCTGGAGTAATAAGCAAGTTTTTTATAAAGGATCTGGATCTCACCAAGTTAATTAATTTTCATTGTAATGTTTCCTTTAATATGTACATGCATAAAGCTGGGGACAGACCTCTCAAACTTTTAGCTTTAGAATCAACTATAAAGCCAAAACAAGCTTACAGATTCTATTTAAAGGAAACTATAAAACCAAAAGGATTCAAATTAACAACATTAGTTTTAATGTGACCGTTAATTGCTGAAACTAAACTGCTACTTCCAGCATCATTTAGTTCTGACCCCGTCAGAGCAGGTGATTCTTTTGAGTCCAGGGTGCCTGTATTACTGTGTGCCAGGCGATGACTCAATTCTCCTACCACTTTCTCTATTTGAACTGCTGCATCAGGGCATCATTTAACCTTCACTTGGTGGAAACACTCTGTAATGCATTAGGTTCCCCTCTGCTGTTTTCTCATTAGCACTCAACAATTAAAGTAAAAAAAAAAAAAAAAAACTTGCTGCCAACATCATCTTTATTCCAAATTTCAATATCCTTATTTATAACAAAGGGAGAATCACTACCTACCCATAGGATGGCTGTGAACATTCACCCATTCATTCAGCCATTATTTATGGAACACCTACTATGTGTCAGATACTGTTCTAGGCACAGAGGAAGTAGCAGGGACAAGAATGGACAAAATCCCTGTCCCATGGAGCTTACATTCCAATGGGAGAGAGAGATGATAAGATAAGTAAAACAATATGATAGTGTTAAGCTCTAAGGAAAACAGTACAGCAGGGAAGGGGAATAGAGAGTATGGGGGAAAACAGAGGGAAGTTGCATTTTTTAAACTGGGCATTCAGGAAAGGCCTTGCTGAGCAGGTGACATTTTAGGCCGGAATGAGATGAGGAAGCAGGAGCATTGTAAGGAGTGAGCGTAGGACAGGCATAGGCCTTGGGGTGGCAGTGAGTGCCTGGGGTGTTCCAAGAACAGCAAGGAGGTCAGAGAGACAAGCGTGGAATAATGCACCTGAGACAACGGAAAAGTATAATACAAATGTGGGCATAATACACATCCATTGTCTCGCTGCCCAGCAACCATTTCCCAGTCCTGGCAACCTGACCTTGACTGTCCTCTGGGGAGGTGCCTTCCCCACCTCAGTTCCTAAGCTTAGGGTAGAGATGATCCCACCCCAACCGCCAGGGCTGGGCAAGTGACAGCCTGGCCAACCAGAGCACAATTGGTTGAGGAATGGGCATGGGACCCAATCAAAGAGAATGACACACAACGAGACTCTTGCTGGCACTCCTTGGAGAGAGGCACACATCTTACCCCCTGGGGATGCAAGCAGGAAAATGACAGGAGCCTGGAGCTTTCAGATGCCACCTCATGGAGCCTGAAAAATAAGCCAGTACAGGGGAAGACGGATTTAAGACTCAGAGAGAACCTGGGTCCTGGAAACATCTTTTTTCTCCTGCATCCAAGCCACCTACCTCTGGAGTTCTCAGTTAGGTGCATCAATTAATTCCTTTTTTGGCTTAAGCTGGAAAGTTGGTTATCTATTGTTGCATAATAAATTACTGTTGAATTTAGTGGCTTAAATCAACAAACATTTATTATCTCACAGTTTCTGTAGGTCAGGAATTTGGCAGTGGCTTAGCTGGGAGGCTCTGACTCCGGCTCTCTCAGATGATTTCACTGTGGCAGCTTCAAGGCCTGCAGTCATCTGCTGGCTTGGTTGACCCTGGAGGATCCATTTTCAAGATGGTTCACCCATGTGGGCCATTGGCAGGAGGCCTCAGTTCCTTGCCGTGTGTGCTCCCCACTGGCTGCTTGCACATGCCCACAGCACGGCAACTGGCTTCCCCCAGAATGAGCTATCCAACCAGAGCGAGTGGGGAGGAAGCCTCAGGGCCTTTTGTGACCTCTTCTCTGGAGTCACCATCATTCATTTCCAATTATTCTACTTGTTAGAAGTGAGTTACTAAGTCCAGCCTGTACTCAAGGGGAGGGGAATGAGGCTCCATCTCTTGAAGGAAGGAGGATCAAGAAATATGGAGACATATTTTGAAACCATCACACCTAGTCTTGAGTTTGGTTTTCTATCACTTGCAACCAATATAGTTTTGATGGTTATTAGGAAATTTATCAATATTGTGCTATTGCTTTTATTACATGGCTCTTGACCAAACAAAATATAACCAAATAAAACCCCAGCAGCCAAGAAAGTTCTAACATGCCTTTTGATCTTGTCAAAAGCTCTGAAACCTCCAATGGCCCCCATTCTCCAAAGATCCAACCTTCCTTAATGGGCTCCAGGCCCCTCCTAGCCTGGTCCCAGTCCCCTCTCTACTTCTCTCCCATACACTCCCTCCCTCAGAACCTCCAAGCTGCTTTCTCTTCTCTGCAAATGCCATATTTTCACACCTCCATGCCCTGAGCCATGCTGTTCTGGCTACCTTCTCCCTGTAAAACTCTACTCATCTTTCAAAATCCATTCCAGATATCACCACTTCTATGATGATTTCTCTGACTTCATCCCCAAAATGATGATACCACTTTATTGATGGCCAATTGAGCATCAAGTGCTTCATATTTATCTCCAACTCATAAATTCATAACCCAGAATTTATGTGTTATTTATATTATCCATATTTTACAAATAAGAAAAATCAGACTCCTCCAGAGAGGTTAAAGGCCTTGTGTTCTTCCAGCTGGTAGGTGGCAGAGCAAATATTGCTGTGCCCTCGTTAGAGTTAGCTATTCCTTCCTCTGCTCCTAACCCACTTTGTTTATATGCACTGATTATAGTTACTGAGAGACCATGAACTTCTGGTGGGCCTGGCCTGCATCTAGGATAGCCGCCTTTCATGGAGCACTCATTCTATATGTTAGGCACAGGGTTTAGTATCACCCATGTTCCAGATATGGAAACCAAGGCTCAGAGGGGTTAAATTACCAAGGCATGGAGTCTCCTGCCCTTATCCCCCATGTGTGGCACACATGACAGGTAGTAAGTGCTCAGTAAGCATTTGTTGGAAGACCCGACTGGAGTGGGTGAGTGAATGAGAACTGAGTGGCCCCCAGCTCCCAACCCCCAACATTTCCAGCTGGAGGCTGTGAGGATGCTGTTTACCTGACTCAGGTTGGGTGGGGGCTGGATGGGTGAGAGGCCTGCAGAAAGGACAGAGTGGAAATAGTCCGACTGGAAGCCAAAATCCCCAGCTTCTGGACCTGGCTCAGCCTCCAACTAATGGGCTGACCCTGATGAGGCCACTCCACCTCTCAGGGCCTCCTTTCCCTCTTGTAACATGATGGGGTAAAATTACTAAGCCAGGTGGGATTTGAAATGACTCCAGACAGAAAGGAGCAGCCCAGACCCCTGTGGGCCCAGCAACCGTTCAGGAGGCCGGAGCCCAAGGCACCTGTACGACAAGCACGCGGCTTACCTTGGTGACAAAGGATGGCCACTGCCCTGAGCTGATTGCCCACTTCCTGTGGCTGGCCTAGCCTCTCCAGACTCCACCCTGAATCCTGCATCACATGGAAGATGCTAGAGCAGCTTTCACTCCATGCATTCAAGTTAAATTTTATCTGTCATCCTTGCCTGGGACCCAAAGGAGATGAACTCCATCTGGAGTTTCTCACAGGCCTCTACTGCCTCAGCCAGCTGAAACGTGTTTGGATCAACAACATACTTCATCAGCTCATTTCTGCCTTCACCTCTTACAAAGTGCATTAGGCAACAGGAGCCCCAGGGCTGACCTTTGCAGGATCCCTTGCTGTGACTGTATTACAGACATGAATAATAGCCAGGATAATGATTCGTGGTTAAATGGTGGTTCTCCCAGCGGTCTCAGGGTACTCTGGGAACATGAGCTCATGGCCCACCTGGCACACCCTCCCACAAGCCTTTCTTCAAATCCCTCCTCCATGTTTCTGCCTTTGGAAAGTCCTCCTCTACATTCCCTTTGGCCCTGTTTTGGCAGTTTATGACATGTTCCCAGGTAGCCAGCTGGGAGTTTCCATGAGAGAAGCCTGTCCATGTGTCAAAGGCCTTCTTGATCACCCACTTGGCCTTATAAGCCCAAGCAAATCCCTGCACTGAACCCTTCTCTTTGTGCTCTGAAGTTAGAGAAGGAATTATTAACAACGAATGTATTAAAGAGTTTTAATTTTGTAGTTGGTAGGTGCCTTGCTGTGGTTGTTGGTCCCCCATCCCCACCCTCCATTTCTGATTGGCCAGAGGGGCAGTGATCTGCAAATACAAGTTGTTCTTGCGGAAGTATTACCATCAATGAACATATACACCTGATTGTTGGGGGTTGCTATTGGTTTCTTGCTTGCTTCCCATCCCTGCCTCCCTCCCTCTCCCTCCCTCCCTCCCTCCCTCTCTCTCTCTCTCTCTCTCTTTCTCTCTCTCTCTCATCCTACCTTCCTTTCCTTCCTTCCTTCCTTTCCACTACCTAAAAATCAGAATACTTTTGCTGTCACACCAGAACTTCCAGCCTAGCCAAGAATCTAATCTACCCACTAAGTATCTCCAAAACATTTTGGGACCCACAGCAGGTCAAGATGTGTGGGCCAGCCAAGCACCCTTTCTTTTGCATTCAGAAGGAGATTATCTGGAGTGAGAAAGGAATGCTTCAAAGAGATGGGGAGAGAAATGAAAATCAAAATGACACCATTTCCATGAAATGGAGCCTTGTCTCCACAACAATGACTGTGGCTGGACAACAAATTGGAATAACGTGTGTTCTTAAGTTTTTCCAGCTGTTTTAAATGAAAGTAACTGCAAAATCAGGGAAGGCCAGTGACTGTTGTTGCCTCTGAACATCTATTTGCCTGACTACCTGTGAAAGAATCAGGGAAGGAGCCTAGATCCTAGATCCAGGTATATGCTGACCTAGATTGGGAAGGCGAGTGGAGATGGAGCTTCCACCTGGACAAGGTGAGCTGCAGAATGCACAAAGACATGGGGAGAAAAGAGGGAAAGAGGAGAGCATGCTCGAGTGAAATCCACCTGATGCAGCTAGAGGGGGGCTGGGCAGTGTACCCCCGAATGGCGGTTGGTGGCGCATCATCAGGAGAGCAAATTGTAATCCAGAGACAAGTTGGGAAGGACGTGGAGCCCTGAAGAAAACGCTGCTTTCTCAGGTTCCTGAGGGGCTAGAGAGAGCTGAGTAGCCTCATCTCCCCCCACCCCACCTCCCAAGGTTTCAAGTCTCAAGGAGAATCCTATGCTTGAGAAAGAAAGCAATGGTGGAAATTCCTAGAAGAGACAACATCATTTAATGGAATTAGACCTGTGTTCAAGTCCTTGATCCACCAGTGACACTGACATTGACCTTGAGCAAATCACAGACACTCTTTCAGGGCTGCCTCATAGGTGGAGGCCCTGACTCTGAAGCATTTTCCTCATTTGTAAAATGGGGACATTAGCAATGACCATGAGGCAAGGGTATTTTTGAGGATGGACCAAATGAAATTGTGTAGGTGCTCTTCAGTTGAGTTCATCACTATGATTGTGCTTCATTCTTGGCCTGAAATTCCCTCCTGGTTTCATAGGTAAGTTATGCCCTTGAGCTAAGTCTGGGTGGTGGAAGGAGAAGAAAACAGCATGAAAGGGGAAATGAGAAGAGACTGAATTCTGGAGTGTGGCCTGGAGGGGAGATTCCACCCATAGTAACAGCAGCAGAAAGTTTTAACTAAGAACAAACAGCCAGGACCCATGCATCTGGGGGAGCTTAGGGCTTAAAAAAAAAAAGAGAGCTGGAGAGGCTGAACTATAGGGCTGCCCAGGAAGAGGGACCGAGGCCAGACCTGGCTCGTTGGTGAACTCCCCACTGGGGAGCTGCTGTAGAGACCATCCCGTCCCATCCCTGGCTTGGCCTACTATTTTTATCAGTCTTGGGGCAAGAAAGTCCCATACCAGGAGGCCATGCCTTTCATGTCCCCAGTGAAAAAGATTATGGGTGCAAAAGCTTACACACACACACACACACACACACTCCCTATAGGGTTAGAGTAAATGAAATTAGACAAGGATTCAAATTCTTAGAAGTGAGTCAGGAACTGAGCAGTATAACACCAGCTCCCTTGGGCCCTCAGGATTCCGGAGGAGGCAGGAAAGGGTGCCTGCCTCTGTCCCTGGAAGGTAGAATCTCATCAAAAAGTGGGGTTTCTTTCTGCACCACCACCCTGTTATAGTAGGGCTTAAATCATGGTTCCAGAAGAATTTGCTTCTAACAATCTACATGCAAGTCAAGAGAATGTGCACAAACATGGGCCTTTCCAGGTTCTGGACTTGATTCTACCTCATCAAGACCACGTTCCCCTCTGGTGAACAAGCAGAGTCAGGACCCAGGAACCCCTGAACTGGACCTGCTCCCCACTTGGCAAGGGAGCTCCTGTCTGCCACTCACCAAGTGTTCACTGAGCACTTGCAATGTGCTTGGGGGCCAGGGGAACCGTGGCTTGAATCCCAGCTCTGGCTTTTGGCTCCTGGGATACCTTGGGCTAGTTAACCAGCCTCTCTGAGTCTAAACTCGTCTCTCCTGTGAATATAGCACTTCACAGCCCTGGTTCCTCTCCAGAATCACTTGATGAACTTCAAAGTATATCCATGCCCAGACCCTAAGCCAGACCAATAAAATTAGAATCTGTTAGGGCAAAGCCTAGGCAGTGTTAGTTTTAAAAATTTCCCGGGTGAATAGCTTTCCCTCTAGAGCCTCAGGAGGAAGCATGGCCCTGCTAACAGCTTGATTTTGGCCCTGTAAAACTGACTTTGGACTTCTGACCTCCAGAATTATGCAAGAATAAATTTCTGTTGTTTATAAAACAAACAAAAACTGCCCAGGTGATTCTCATGTGCCTCTCAATCAGTCCTTTCTAATTTATGGCTTCTTATCTGCCCAAGTTGGCAATCAGATAACCCAGCTGTTTGGACAGAATGGGGATGGGGCTAGGAGGCAAGATGAGACCAGTTCCATGTGGCTCCAGGAGTTTGAATTAGAGCCTCAGGATTTGGGTTCAGACTAGGAAGATATTTCTAACCATTTCTGAAATGACTCTTCTGGAATTGCCTTCACATAACCAGCCTACAAAGCACACAAGATAATCAGTCTTGGGAAGCAGATGTGGCTCAAGCAGTTGTGGGAGGTCCTGGGTTCAGTTCCTGGTGCCTCCTAAAAATAAGATGAGCAGACAGAGAGTGCAAACAACAAGGAGACGGGGAGAAATAAATAAAAAGAGTCTTTTAAAAAAAAGATAATCAGTCTTTTGTAAGTTTACATTGAATATGCCTAATTTTGCCAAGCTGGATGACTTATCTAGTTTAGTAAATAAATTCCAAGTAGCTTTTGGACATTTACAAACATCAAGTCCATTCCCAAAGTTATGAGTAGTGCTACTTACTAGAAAGTTCCTTAACCTTTCTGAGCGTCCCTCGCTTTCTCCCTAAAATGGGATCAATGATCACCCATGTACTTCACTGTCGTGAGACTTCAATGAAATAACAAAGGACTATGGGAGCCCCCGATTCCCCTAGTTGGATCTGAAAGAAGGTAGATGGTCACCAGTGAGGATTTGAAAGGGTGGCGTTCATTTCAAATTTGGAAAGTCTTTCTGCCCCTGTAGTGGAGGTAATTAGATGTCCTGGGTTGGCTCCCAGCTTCATCACTCAGTAGTGATGTGGCTTGATCTCTCTGAACCTCAGTTTCCTTGTTTGTTAATGGGGCTGCAAGGGTCAAGTGACATAATACCCATAAAGCTCTCAGCACAGTGTCTGACATTTGGCAGATGCTCCATAAATGATACTACTGTTGTTATTATTATTACCCTTGAAATAAGTCTATTGTCTATGTAGGTGACTATTTTGAAAGGGACAACAGTTATTTGGGTATGTAAATCCGGAACACTGGTTAAGAAACCAGTCCCACCACTCTGCAGCGGTAATTCAGGTACAGGTTTATTGACTTTCACTCAAATCCCAGGGCCTTTGCTCTGAGAGCCCCACTCCTGTTGAGCTTGTCTGAGGGGTGAGAACAGAAGCCAAGGGAAGTGTTTGCTTTGGAGCAAAGAAGGGACGTGGTTGGATTTCTGGAGACGCTGGCCATTTAAGAGAAAGGAGTCATCTGTTTCTCATATAATGGAGTGCTGGGAGTGGAATCCATTTTCCTGAACTGTCTGGGCAGCTCATTACCAGTTGTTACAGCTTCTTGTGGAACAGGAAAGGGGTCCAAGTAGGACCCAGGCCCTCTGCACCCAGGCCTAGACTTTAAATATGAATCTGTATTTCTTTTGAGTCTTCAGTGGTTAGGTTGGAAGTATTTTCATGCTGCTCCCATCCTCTCCTTCATAACTGGTTGAGTGTGAGGGGCCGGGGATGAGGATGTTGGCGGGGAAGGTATCCAGGTTAGATAGCCAGCGTCTCCGGACAAGACTGCCACAGTCCTGGTAGAAATTTCTAGGGGCTCTTTAATGTCTCCTCTCCTCTGTGGGATTCACAGAATTGCTTTCCTGATGCTGTTAAAAGCTTTAGCTTGGTTGCAGAAAGCCCCACGTGGAGCCACGCCTCAGAAAAACCCTGGCCATCATTAACCAGGGAAACATTCTTTTCCATAGAAGTTTCATTTCTTCCTATTAAGGTTTCAAGTTTTGCTCCTGGCACCACCACCAACTCATTCAACTTTACTTAAAACAACAACAACAACAACAACAAAAAACCCCACATCCACACCCCAGAGTTGATTTTGTTTTTATTCAAGCCAAGGGGCATGGACTAAGTGAGACTCAGAGGCCCTACCAAATGCTGATATTCCCCAATGTTGTTTCGTTTGTGCTTCTTGATGTCAAGGGGACAGTTCATAGTAAATGAGGCGGAAGCCTCCCTCTTCAGCCCCACCCCCACCCCCACTCAGCTCTCCCTCGGGCAGGTTGGAGGCTGTTGGTGGCAATGGTATGGGGAAAGCGGAGTTGCCACAGCTTGTTGCAAATGGATGGTGGATGTCAGGGACTGTCAGTACCACATCTCTCATCAGCCCTAAATTACTGCCCCAGGGATTTGTATGAAAAGAACAGAGAAGTGTGGAGAGACAGAACTCATAATACCTGCTGGCTTAATAAGGATCGTATGTCTGCTTTCATGAGGAGCTATTACCTCATTGCTATGCCCCTGAGGTCCATGGGAAGCTATGGTCAGGTGGCCCTATCTGCCTTTGCCAAGAATGTACCATCTTGTTAGGGGAGGGCAAGAATTTCACATACATTGAGTTCCTAACTTCAGCCATCGTTGAGCTAAGAGCTTTACACATATTCTCTCATTTAAATCTTCACCGCAACCATGTGAAATAGTATTATTATCCCAGAGGAAGGAGAACCAAGGCTCGGGTTGTGTGTTAGTCAGAATAGGATAGACAGAGCCAGTGAGGTCACCAAGATGGCGGAATGAGGTGCTCCTGGGTTCCATGCCCCCACAGAATTTTTGAATAACAAGCAAAAACTGGTACAACTATCTTTATGAGATCTCCAAAAAATAAAGAGTTGCAGTAACTGGACAAGTGCTAAATAAAGAAAAAGGCAACTTAAAAGCAGTAGGAAAGGGCATTGGTGCCTTTAGGGGCACCCAGCATGGGATGGTGCTTGAGTAGGCGGAGGTGGCTGTGGTGGCGGCTGCGTGGTTGGCGGCAGCTGCAGCGGTGCCTGTGGGTGGTATAAAATGGCAGATTTCGAGATGAGGAAAATGGTTTCTAGCTTTAGGGTGTCTGAATTACAAGTGTTACTAGGCTTTGCTGGACAGAATAAAAGTAGGTGCAAGCATGACCTCCTGATGAGGTCTCTGCATTATTGAAGAGTGGCTGCAGCCCTCCCATTCAGATTAAAGTCAGAGAATAGTATAGACACCGATACTCACAGACTCTTGAAGGTCTTTCTGATTTATCCACAATAAAATAATTGGTTTTCAGTGTGGATGGTAGCTCATCACCTGGAGAACCTGACCTGGCTGTGGCTGGAATCCATTCACTGCCTTCCACTGCAGTCACACTTCACTCACCATCCTCTCCTGTTGGTTCTGTTCTGCTTCAAGATACTAAACCCACACTTGAGATGCAGTAGCCATCTGCCCCAATTCCTCCTGTCCATCCTGAGGTCCATATGAAAAACCGGCCCTTTTATAACATCCTTGATGTTCTCATCAAGCCCATGAGTTTAATTCAAAGCAGTATTCAATGATTTCAACAGAAGTTCTTTTTTTTTTTTTTTTTTCTTTAAGTTTTGCTCTGATACCTCAACAAGTTAGAGGGATATGCAACTCAAGAGATTTTTTTTGCCAGGTAGCAGGAGAGATTATACAGTCCAAGTTCAGCTGAGACTTTGCCTGGCAGAGACAAGTTGCCCTCAAGAAGATAATTATCCCAATAGTCTATGTATAAAAGTAAATGGGAATCAGTAACCATGGAGGCGAGAAGACGGTGGTATGATACAATTAGGAAACTGTGAAAGAGAAAAACTGCCAGCCGAGAATTCTTTATCCAGCAAAACTGTCCTTCAGATATGAAGCTGAGTATAAAATATTCATAAACAAACAGAAACTAAGAGAGTTTGCAAAAAAAAAACCCACCTTTGCAGGAAATATTAAAGGAAGGCTTAGAACCTGAAAGAAAAAGACAGGAGAGAGAGGCTTGGAGGAGAGTGTAGAAGAAAGAATAGCAGAAAGGATTACCAAAAGAGTAAAAAGAGAGATAAAAACAAGAGGACATATGAAACCAAAGAATAAAATGGAGGAAGTAAATAGTGCATTTACAGTAATTTCATTGAATGTGAATGGATTAAACTCCCCAATCAAAAGATACAGGCTGATAGAGTGAATAAAAAAACATGAGACATCCATATGCTGCTTACAAGAAACTCACCTTAGACCCAAGGATACAAACCCGCTGAAAGTGAAAGGTTGGAAAAAGATACTCCACACAAATAGTAACCAGAAAAGAGCAGGGGTAGCTATACTAATATCAGACAAAACAGACTTTAAATGCAAAAAAGTTATAAGAGATACAGAAGGCCATTATATATTAATAAAAGGGACGATCCACCAAGAAAATATAACAGTCATAAATATCTATGCATCTAACCAGGGTGCCCCAAAATATGAGAGACAAACTCGGGCAAAACTGAAGGGAGAAACAGACATTTCTACAATAATCATTGGAGACTTCAACACCCCACTCACATCATTAGATAGAACAACTAGACAGAAAATCAAGAAGGAAACAGAGAACTTGAACAATATGATAAACAAGTTAGACCTAACAGACATATACAGAACACTGCAACCAAACTCAGCAGGTTATACATTCTTCTCAAGTGCCCATGGATCTTTCTCCAGGATAGACCACATGTTAGGTCACAATTCAGCTCTCAATAAATATAAAAAGATTGAAATTATACAAAGCACCTTCTCAGATCATAATAGAATGAAACTAGAAATCAATAATAGACAGGAAAAAAGTAAATTTGCAAATGTGTGGAGACTGAACAACACACTCCTAAATAATCGGTGGGTCAAAGAAGAAATTGCAAGTGAAATCAGTAAATATATTGAGACAAATGAAAATGAGAACATAACATATCAAAACTTATGGGATACAGCGAAGGCAGTCTTGAGAGGGAAATTTATAGCCCTAAATGCCTATATTAAAAAACAAGAAAGAGCTAAACTCAAAGATTTAACAGAACAACTAGAGAAACTAGAAAAAGAACAGCAAACCAATCCCAAAGCAAGCAGAAGGAAAGAAATAATAAAGATTAGAGCAGAAGTAAATGAAAATGAGAACAGAAAAACAATAGAGAAAATCAACAAAACCAAAAGCTGGTTCTTTGAGAAGATGAATAAAATTGACAAACCCCTCGCTAGACTAACAAAGAAAAAAATAGGGAAGATGCAAATAAATACAATCAGAAATGAAAGGGGGGAAGTTACAAATGACCCCACAGAAAGAAAAAGAATCATAAGAGGATATTATGAGAAACTATATGCCAACAAACTAGACAACCTAGATGAAATGGACAAATTTCTAGAAACACACAACCGACCTATACGGACGCTACAAGAAATACAAGAACTTAACAAACCAATCACAATTAAGGAGATTGAATCCATCATCAAAAATCTCCCAGCAAAGAAAAGTCCAGGACCAGATGGATTCACAGGTGAATTCTACCAAGCATTTCAAAAAGAATTAACACCAATCCTGTTTAAAGTCTTCCAAAAAATTGAAGGTGAGGGAAAATTACCCAACACATTTTATGAAGCCAGCATCACCAATTCTCAACAAAATACTAGCAAATCGAATTTAACAGCATATCAAAAGACTTATACATCATGACCAAGTGGGATTTATTCCTGGTGTGCAAGGCTGGTTCAACATAAGAAAATCAATCAATGTAATACACCACATTAACAAATTGAAGGAAAAAAAAACACATGATCATCTCAGTAGATGCAGAAAAGGCATTCGACAAAATCCAGCATCCTTTTTTGATAAAAACACTTCAAAAGATAGGAATAAAAGGAAAAGTCCTCAATATGATAAAAGGCATATATGAAAAACCCACAGCCAACATCATATTCAATGGGGAAAGGTTGAAAGCTTTCCCTCTAAGATCGGGAACAAGACAAGGATGCCCACTGTTACCATTGTTATTCAACATTGTACTAGAAGTTCTAGCTAGGGAAATTAGACAAGACAAAAAAATTAAAGGCATCCAAATAGGAAAAGAGGAAGTAAAACTCTCACTGTTTGTGGATGACATGATCCTGTACTTAGAAAATCCTGAAGTATCCACAACAAAGCTATGTGAACTAATAAATGAGTTCAGCAAAGTGGCAGGATACGAGATCAATACACAAAAATCAGTAATATTTTTGTACACTAGTACTGAACAACCTGAGGAGGAAATCAGGGGGAAAATTCCATTTTCAATAGCAACAAAAAGACTCAAATACCTAGGAGTTAATTTAACCAAAGAAGTACAGGACCTATATGCAGAAAACTACAAAGCAATGCTAAAAGAAATTTAAAAAGACCTAAACAAATGGAAAGACAATCCGTGTTCATGGATTGGAAGAATAAATATCATAAAGATGTCAATCTTGCCCAAACTGATTTATAGATTCAATGCAATACCAATCAAAATC